>JAAGNO010007539.1:161450-173585 GCA_033439905.1 Ceryle rudis
GGTAAATCACTGTGACTGCATGGAACACATTTCAGTATGAGTTTTAAACGTGGGAAATAATCATAAATCAGTCTTAAAAGTCAGATTACATACAAACGATACAATAACAACACTATTTTGCAAGATGAATTATTTTACAATAAGCTTATCTTCTACTTTTTATTTTTCATTGAGATTTTTAAGTCCTTGTATATACTCATTAACACTGAAAATAATTACTTCTAGATTACATATTCTAGAAACAAATCAAAAGAGTAGATTAATGTGTGGTAATCGAAGCACATACTCACTGTAGACTGCAGTGCATTTCTAGACTAGAGGTAGTTTTAATCATCCTCAGGTATTGCTCTGGCAAGGACGACACAGAGCACAGTACTATGATAACTCAGCACCCCTCTTCCCAAAAGAGGGCAGAGTAAATTAGGCTGAGTTAATTCCATCGCTGCTGTGGCTTAACTGATTTCACAGTCTGAAGTGTGACTTCCACACTACTGGAAGATAAATCCCAAGTTCCTGCAATTTTGTATGCTTCAAGGCAGACTTAAAATTAAGAGCTAAAGTAGGAGGTGGCTACATTTATACCCAATAAACCTGATCACTACCTATACAGGGTTATGTTTGACATAAGTTAAAAGTAGCAACTGTACTGCAAATCATTACTCTCAACTTACCTGGTGCTAGCCCAGCAGTAGCAGGACTTCCCATGGAGGGATGAGAGAACAAGGCTTGAGAGAAGGCAGACATACTTGACTGGGATACATTACTCAGCCTGGAGGTTGATCCTCCTTTAGGAATAAACTCACTTGCAGAAGGATTTGGTGTCTGTTTAAAAACAAATGTAAATTAAATATTTATTTTAAATGTGAAGAGATGGACAGTGCCTATTTGGTAGAAAATATTTTTCTAGGCAAGCCTGCTGAGTTCAGGGGCTATTTTTAAGTTACAAGCAGCTTGCTGAAAACAACAGCAGAGAGTGGAAGCTGGTCTACACAAACGAATTCAAACATGTTTCTAGCTTACGTCTGAGGTAGCATTAGCAAGCTTTCCACACGAACAGCCAAACACTTTGCAAAAGGCTTTCTTTCCAGAAGCATTATGTTAAGAAGTTGGAGAACAGACTTGATACCGGGAAAGCCTTGCCACTGCTGCAGACTGTTCCTACGTGACTAAATTTAGAGAATTAATCTCAAACTAAGTAGCAGTTTCAAATTAGAGCAGTAAAAATTATTCCTACTAAAGAAGTCACCACTGTCTCTATTTCAAATAGGCACGTGTTCCTTTTTTCTGAAGTTAACATCTGGTTTAGTTACCTATTCCAGTTATGTAGCACCTTCAGCAATGATGTTTAATTTGGTACCACAGAAACAAATAGCAGCAGAGTGACTACGAAACATCCAGTATCTATTAATACATAACATAAATCGCAATCAACTTTTCTATTAAAATCTGCACATAGGGTTTTGTAGTTTTGGGGTGGGTTTTTTATTTGGGGTAGAGAAGATTACAAAAGAAAATCCTAATTAGAGCTCAAAAGGTAAAAAGTTTATTATTGGACAGTCAATTACAAAAGACATTAGGGAAGAAGAAAGAAACTAAGCCAAGATATAAAACAAATTATTACATGAACACACTGAAAAGCTTGAAGATTATTAACTAAGTTGATTAAGTAATCTTCAGTGTACCTCTCAAAAGTCTCTAAGCAAAAGAAGTAAAATGAGAAGATAGAAGCAACTCCAATAGACAAAGGATACTGTTAAATGAACTTTTTTTTTTTTTTTGAAGCAAGTTACATTGAATCACTTTAGGAGTTTTTAAATGACCAATTCTACAAACCAATATTGATTTCTATCAATATGAATAAAGTGGCATCAGAGAAGTTAATACCAAATTAGAAGTGTGATTACAAAACACTAATTTAGACAGTGAAGAAAAGTATTTGAAAAGTTGGGGGGGGGGTTGTGTTATTTGTTTTTAATATCTTTATTTGAATACTTCAGCCAAATATCATAGTTATTAATGTGTTTTCAAAGCACTGGAAAAAGAGGATTTGAAAAGCTGTAAAACTGAAGAGGATGCTCAGGTTTAAAAGCAAACAATAAAAATGTTCCACCTTTAATCACACAATAAATTTTAATTGTTAACCGTCTTATGTTACATATTAGTTGTGTGCATGTTTTTGAATATTCAAAGAACAGCTATAACCAAATACGTAGACTGGTGAAGTAAAACACTTAAAATAACATGGGTAAAAAAATTTTAAGAACCTTAAAACTCTTCAATCCCATTTAATTAAGAAAAACTTGCTAAGGTATACATACATTAATGCAGCAAACCAAATATTACACAGACTGAAAACAAGTAACTGATATATTTAAACTCAAAAGGCAATATTCTGGATGTATCTGAATTTTAGGTACAGGAGTAATTAAGAGAACTGTGATCCTCTAGATAGTATCTGGCATGCAACAACTCTGCTAAATCTGCACTGACACTGGAGAAAATGACAGAGGTAGTAAGTAGTCAAGCAGAATTTGCCCAAGTACCAATAGAGCTGAAAAGTCATCATCAACCAAAACAAGAGCAAGGGACAGAATTTATAGCATCTTGCTAAAAACACATTTCAAAGAACTGTGAGATCCGGTTTTGCACTGCTAAACCTAGCCATGACACGCATACAGCTTTATCACACCTAAATACTGTGTCACCTGGGCAACACGGCAAAAAAAAAAAGGGGGAAAACAACCAAGAGGAGAGAAAGACACCTTCTGGAAAATAACATCCACCTTTCCTAGAGCCACTGAGAGAATAACCAAAATCCCATCCATACCATTCTGGCTAAACATTTTTAAATGAAGCTGCTTGAAGTTCCACTTTAACTGGTACATGGTTTAGTTTATCAAAGTGAAAAACCCAGTCAAATATAGGAATCTGCTAGAGCAGTCTGAGTTTATGCTGTAAAATTACAAACAGAAATTCAGTTTCTATTACCAGAATCAAAGCCTGATAAGATTGTTTCTATATAACTTCAGTGAAAGCCTTTTATATGAGTAAGCAGCTTTGATTTGCACAGATAGTCTCTTTAAAGTCTGGTTTACTTCTCTGTGATTTTACATATATGAAGTTGTAATCCAACTTTCCCTACTGATAAACCAGCCATTTAAATTTTCATTCCAGTTTTAAGAGACCTTTCCACATTCAACCTGTCTTCTAAATACAGAAAAAGTAACTAAGCTTCACAGCCATGGGACAGAACAAACTAATCATAAACTAGTACAACAAAACTTAATTTGTTCTCAAACTAGTTAATACTTTGTTGGAAAATCTGAAGCTTAAGCCCCAGGCCATGTTTAAATATGTTACACCTACGTGAAGCTGCAGCTCTTAAAATATTTCCAAAAACCATACAAGTTTTCATCTGAAGTCAAACACTAATTTTGCTGCACACGCTGTGCTTCCAACAAAATAAGAAATATATCCCAACAACTTTCATAGCAAGTAGACTAGAATAAGTGACTAAATTAGACTAAGTGGAATATCACTGCGAGTTCTTTAAATATTTAATCTTAACGTTCTTTTTCAAGCTTTCTAGACAACCTATTCCGCACCAATGAGCATGCAAATATGCCAAAGTTAGGAAGCCACATTCTTAGTGGCAAATGATTAAAAAAATTATGTTCCTGGTCTGGAAAAACATCCTACTTTCACTCTGGCAACTCAAAGTGTAACTTCCAGCCCTCGTTTTACAATTTGATTATTGGCAAACTTGAAAAAAATCTAAAAGAGGACTATGCCTTAAAATCCTATGAGGCATTTTTAGTCTTTCTGCTAGATTCCTAACAAAATTCCCCAAATTAAGTTGAGTAAAATAATTTTTCTTTTTTGTAAGAATTAAAATAATCTATAACAAATTAGTGAAAATACATTTTCTTGAGTCTGTATTACGTTTAGACTTCCTACTAGCTTTAAAACAAACATCACTTAATTTGCCATTAATTCCTCATCTCGAAGTAACTTATTCACAGTAGACCAGGCTTAAAATTAAGTCTGAACAAAAAGATTGGTTAAAAAAAAGGCAGAGAAAACAGGTATTGAAGGCTTTTATTAAATTTTGGGATTAATGAAAAGAATGGAGATGCAGGAATACTTAGAGGACATGTAATGAACGATGGGATACCGTAATATTAAACAACACCAGTGAGGGCACTTTCTAAAGCCCACACAAGAAACACAAGGTTGGGTAGCACTCTCTGCTCTATGCAACAAACTACAGACTGTATTTTCGGCTTCAAATGCAAATGTCCCATAAAAAGGCACATACGAATCTTTCAAAACATTAACACATTTACAACAAACAGCACTAAACAGAAACAAGTACAGCTTTTTCAGCTATGCTAGATTTCCCTAGAAAGACACCTAAAGTAACTTCTAACTCATACTTACTAAAATTACCACCATTCCTTTTTTCCCCTGTCACCTGGCCCGTTTAAATCTCACCCCCCTTCTTCCAGTATAGCACTGTCAAACTAAAGCAGGGAAGCAACTTCCCTAGGCATTGACTTAATACCTGCACTGTGCATTCTTAACAGAGTCATTCCAATTAAGAATTTCACCAGAACAGCCTATTTTCAGACCCTGTCTATACTCTCTCAAAACCAAAAGAGCCTCTTTCCAGTCAGCATTGCAAAGAAACTTCCAAAGACAGACCACAAAACTGAGTTGTTCCAGCTCTACACCACAAAAACGATGCCTACACTTCTGCACATAAAATACAAAACGTTAGAAAACACAGACAAATACAGCCCAAATGAAGGCTGAATGTAGTTACGATGCAACCAATAAGTATGGAACCAGAAGAGAAGTAAAAAAAGGAGGGGACAACTATTTGTGTGACCATTCAGCACAGTTTATCTGGTGGCTTTTACGCTCTTAAAAGATATAAAATGAAACACAAATAAAATATAGTGCGGAGGGGAAGAAACAAATATTTTGTGGGTATCACCACAAAACAATTCAAGGCTCCTTAAAGGAAAGTAATGAGCAAGCCATGGATCTCATGTGAAGACCATCACTGGGAGGACCAGACAGCAGCATGCAGCATGGCTGTATGTCAAGGAGTTCCACATAGCAACAGATTTCTGTAGTCCAGAAGTAAAATGAAAATTCCCGTTTCATCAACTGTCAATTTCAATATGTATGATTTGTCTTTACGCTCCTCAGTGATAGACCCCTCAGGCCCCACTGCTGCACTCATTCATAATGGTGTTTCAAGGATTCATTTAAGTACAGAAATATGCTGCAACACCAGGATGCACAAGTTATGAAGCTTTCAGAAGAACATGCAGGGATCCCACAAGAGTACTGGAAATCACCCTTCTCTCTCTCTAGTTCTGCATCTTACAACACAACACACAGCTAGCTGTACAGCAGCAGCAGAGGCACCACTGCTCCATCAGTGGCTGTAACACTACTTCGTTAGATTGGTTCTGGTCCCACCTTTGACCACAGCCCAAAGCCACTTACTTAAAGCAAAAAGTAGGTCGATTGAATTTTATTTTGGAAGAATGTGCTAATATACTTACCATGCTAAAAAATGGATACAAGCCTTTTTTGGTTTTGGTTTGGTTTTATTTTAATGTTCTAATTCACATCCAAATTCATGTTGATCTGTTCTGACATCTCAGATTGCATAATCTTGTAATGGTTACAGAAAAACACAGCTAAACGATACCCAATGCTATAAAGCAGAGCAGTCCTCTACCACTATTTTTAGCATAGTTTTCAGAATATCTCTTAGGAATCAGAAAAAAGCAAAAGTGTTGCTTGGTGTTTGATGTATAGTTATTCTCCTGGTTTTGGGGGAGTTTCTTTGTTGTTTTTAAATGGGGAGATGTGCTATACAAGGAGCTTCACTTTATTTAGAGAGCAACATTGAGACACCTCTGTTTCCAGAATGACCCCTTGTTAATTATAACATCAGGGAAGGACACATTCCAGATGTCAGAGCAGCCCAGCAGATGCTGGAGGTCACCAAGGGCTTCAGAGCAAGTCTCCTTCCCCCCCACTATTAAATTTGTGCAACATGCTACCTTATCGTGATTACTGTGACAAGTCGTCACGTCACTCACACAATGAGCTCTAATAAATTTGAATTTATCAACATTATTAGTGGCATTGCTATATTGCTTTTTCAGAAGAAAGACAATTTCAATAAAACTGGGTAAAATTTCTTGGCTAAACATTTTTGGTTTTAAACCAGAACACAGGCTCAGACCAAAAAACAAACAAACAAACAAACAAAAACCACTCGCAAAGTTTTGTTACATTTGACAAGTAGATCTCACTAAAAAGCAAACATTTAAAGAGTTGGAATACTTCCACGTTTCTGTAGCAAAAATCCTTCCAAGTATTGCAAAAACTCTCAAGTTCTGAAAGTCCATGTTCTTGATGCAAAATATTTGAAAAATTCATTTCTATGGTTTTTGTTTGTTTGCTTTTTGTTATTCAAGAAATAAACAAAAAAAACCATCAGTTATTCACAGTGCTTAAGTACTACTGATCAGTATAACTAAAAATTTATTCCTACTATTTTAAGGAGAATTACTATTTCCTAGTATAATACGTAACACATGGTGGTGTAGTAGCTGAGGACATTTCCTAATATACAAGACATGTCACTACAGAAAGAACTTCAGCTTGGTTTTTGTTTGTTTGTTTGTTTGCTTTTCCTTTTTCAGTGCACAACCCAGAATATAATTCACTCTGTGAGCTTCACTTTTAAGCATGCAAACGTAACACAGTATTCAAAGAAAATAGATCTGGATTAGAAATTCATAGCCATGCCTGAGAAAGAGTTCTACTGTTTCACAGTGGATGTTGGAAAATACCTTGCTTTATAAAACCACCACCTTTTGGACAAAAATCTCTAAACACTGCACCGTGAAATAGCGTATTCCCACATCTTAAATCACGCATTTGGAGAAGTAGACATTGAAATAGACACATGAGCTTCAACATTTACCCAGTCCTCAGCAATTCTGAGATAATTTTGCTTTCTCACCTTCAAACACAAATGAAAAAACAGGCCCTCAAACAGATGTGCCTCCATCACAACATAACCTTTCTACTTATCGCTTAACTCACCATCAGCTAAAATTTAGTTTGTATAAGCTATATTCACACCTGTAAAAATCTCTAAACAGCCTGTATTTCAAAATACTGAAGAGCAGTGTTATCTGTGGGTTACATACATAATGAAGTAGAAAAAAGGCAAATCTGAAATCTCAGTATGAAACTACCCATTTCTATGTAGTTTCACATACAAAACTCCAGCCATTTTTTATAAGTAAAATTTCCAAATTCTAAGTTTTCAACCTTTTTTTAATGGTAACTCAGAAAAAGTTCATACTATAATATAAAGATTTACAAAGATCAGAATGACAACATCAGGATAAATTTGGTTTGTCTATGTAGAGGCTTATATATCCTTATAATCTCATCTGCAGACTGTTTCTACACCTTTCCCCATACAGTTTTGCCAGACTCCACTGTTTCTATGCAGTCTCTCCTATTTCTCCTCCAATTCCATTTCCTTTATCTGGAACATCCTTCTGTTCTTATTTCCACCACATACATATAAAAATGCTTTCTTAAAGTCCCATATATCATAGGAATATATAGAATTGCATCTTATAAACCAAAATCTTATACTGTACGTAACTTAAAATCAATTATGTAGCTGAGATTCTGGAACAATAAAGAAGCTTGGAATTGCACCCTTCAAAAGCCATGTGCTCTGCAGCCAATGCCAAGCTATTGCTGCTAACCTCAGAAAGCTAGGGGACCTCAGGCTTCCCTCTGCCACACTTTCAACACAGCTTTGGATGGCACATAGGTACTGAGAAGACTCTTGGCCAGAAGCAGTAAGTCTCAGATGACTGGCTGCAGAAACATTAAGTCTTTCCTGCTGCATGCTTTGCGGAGTAGAACAATGACAAACCTTGCTATGACATCAAAGAGCAGAGAAAACAATGGAGGGCATGAGTACATTCAGGGCTTTTCCTGCTCTTTTTAACATCCATCTGAAATTCAAAGACCAATTTTCTGATTCCCTCTTCTCAAAGCAATTGTCTGCTCATTATGGTTTATACTCCCATTAGATGATACACACTATAAATTCAAAGGAGAGAAGAGTGACAGATTGGGAAAAGTAGTGCTTCACAGGCTCCAACCACTGCTCTGCAACCTTACCTGGTCCTTCTACCTATGTGTCCTTCATATTTCATCTTTTCTCCACCAGTGTCTGTGCTGTTTCCCCAGTGGCAAGAAGGCCAAGACAGGCTTAAGCCCAAATAGCCCTACACAAGATAGAACCAGTTTGCCTGCATCATGCTGTCCAATTTCAGTGACACGGAGACGTCCAAACATCAAGTAATGCAAAACCAGTGTTGGTAGGGAAGCGTGCTCATATCAGATTCATGCTGGCCCATACATGGCAAAAGTTTTAGCAAACTGAAAGAAATTCTTCAGGTGCTACAAATTCTAGTTATAAATCTGCTGTCAATCACCCATTTCACTCACTTAGAAAACATCAAAAAGAACATAGCCCTCATAGAAAGACTAAAATAACAATCTCTGAAGAATCAAAAGTGCTACAGAAGTGCAAAATATTATTAGCAGCAGTGCTAATTCCCATTACTATAATAATTTCCATCTAAACCCCATTTTATGGGACACAAAGCAAATTCCTTCTAGACTAAAGTTATCCTTCATTATCATCCCAATTATAGCCTGCTACTTCTGTACAGACATGCCCAAATGCAGCTCACAGCTCTACCTCTCCCCTCTTAAGGGGCTGAAGAAAACTCAGGAATAAACTAGCAATAAAGTTTAACAAACAAGTTGAAAAATATAAACTATCCCAACCTAAAAATTACGAAGTTACACTTTCTGATCATGGTGGTTACATCTTCAAGAATTTATTTGCATTAAGTATCAATCATTTTAACAAAGATCACTAATTTTACCAGTAGAAACCTTCCTCACATGAAAATTAAAGATTGTGTGTGTTTGCTTTTAGAACACATTCAATGATTACTTTTCCTCCTCCACCACAGATTAGAACATAATCAAGCAAAGTACATAGCACAGCAATGGGTGAAGAGAAAAAAAACATCTCCCAGTCACTCTCCTGGAAGGCCACTATGCCTACTTTATGAAATAAATATGTGATCTGATCTCACCCCATACTTGCAGTAGTCGCTTCTAACATTTTCCAAAATTTAAAATAAAGCATCCAAAATACTGAAAAAGTGACTAGTAAAAAATAATTTTACCTGTAAATTGTTTTCTGTGACTCTGTTCCACCAAACCATATTGATGGGTACTCCTGTTTTACACCTGTCAGCCAGACAGCCAATAGGGTTCTTTGATTTTCTTGCTTTAGATCCCACCGGAACTATCCTCTCATCCAGCATCCCCAGTCGATACTTCCTGGGCTACGAAAAAGAAGCAGAGAAACCAGGCCACTCCTAACAACCCTTCTCTAAAGCTACACTAAAATAGGTATTACACTGTGATAGGATTTCTGGATTGGTGGAATAGGAAACAATTTGCAAGTAAAATTTATCTGAGACTGTTGCCTTTCAATCCTGACTATTTGGTTATAATAAACAATACTTTGGAAAAAAAAAATTAAACTTCAGGGACTATTAATTACTTGTAAGCAAAACTGCCCATCACGAGTCAGCCACTGAAATATTAGTATCAATTGGGAAATTGAGGAATTATTTAAAAAAAAAAGTAAAATCTTTATTTCTTAATCAGATACCTTCAATCACATCATAATAACGAACACTTCCCTTGGGATTTCTATCAAACAAGACATTAACATTGCCTTTTGTACGCTTCTGTTTAAATTCAAATTTGCTAAGACTCATCTCCTGAAAACTTTTAAGGGAGAACTGGTTAGTCAATTGCAGCAGAACTCAGTGAGAAAAACATTTCTGTTCAAGTTAATATTCTGAAGACTATCTTTAGCTACTGTCTTAAGTGAAAAAAGACAAGAATGACGATAAGAAATGCATTAGAAATTGGCTTAAAATTGAGAAAATAAAACGTGCTTGAAGAAGTGAACATGCAGGAAGTACTTGCACCTCAATAGGAGTGACATTTCTCTTACACTGGCAATGATGTCTACAAAATGAAACTATTTATAAAGCATGATATGAACATTAAACAAAAAATGCATATTGAAAAAGAATTAAATCTGTTAGACTTTCAGACAGGTAAAGTACAGAAGTTCTTCAGATTTCTTAATGCTTTCAAACCTAAATGCACCTACTTAGACAGTAAATACTACCAATATTTCAGCATCTATGCATATTTAGACCAGAACCTTTTATATTGATCATACCAACAACTGGGCCAAATTCCAAGGGTTGGTCTGTTCTTCTTTTGCTGCGTTTTGGATTTTTTTTAACGTGAAAAATGCAACTATCATCACCTGGATATAGACCAATTTAAGTAATCAAAGCTTAACTTACCTTCATTCAGTTATCTACTTCATCTGCCACCTTAGAAATCGTAGCAACGTGTACCTTAACATGTATTTTAATAATTGTTCCTCGGGAAATAAGACAAGCATCTAACTAAAGAAGATTCCTCACTTGCACAATTTGTAAAACACAGGACAAAACTACCATAAAATGTCTGCAAAACCAAGATCTAAGCAGATTCTTACTAAGGAAATAGAGTAAGGTAATGAAGAGTAACAGTTTCCCTGGCAGCTTCCCCATCTCTCTCCATGTTCTACCAGGGGCAGGGGCACAGCCTGCCTCAGACTGCAACCCAGTGTTCAAATGTGTTGCTTTTCATAAAAGGTTCTCTTAATCCTCCATTATAAAAGGTGATCTATAAATATTTTGAAAAGGAGAACCAAAACAAAAGGGGAACTGAGCCAAGGTGGAAGGAGGCTATTTTGGTTACAATGGGATTCAGATTCCAGGCAACAGAATGAAACTGTATTTTAGATTTTATGAAGGACCATACTAGGAGGCTGGAGGGGGCAAACAATGGTAAATTCTATGCCATAAAGCAACACAGAGACAATATGAGTTCATATACCAGTAGTTCTTGGCCTATTGGTATGAAAAAATTAAACTAAAAAGAAGGTGATACCGAATTAAAATTTTACTTTCTATAGTAGTTATCTACTATAAAACATCACCAAGGGATTACAAAGCCAGGATTTCATTGTTCAGATAGACATTAGAAGATGGAATATACAATATTAACATTTGGAAATAAATTTCAGTCTTTTTGCATCAACATTATTCTAAATTACACTTGTTTGCAATGAGCAAAATAGCATCTGATTCAAAAATCCAATTTGAGTTTACAGGAGACAAGGAAACAGAAAAAAGCGTCTGCCAAAAGAAGACATTCAACAGAAAGTAAAGAACAAACAGATTGAGCAGTTTCAATAAGTGTTTAAACTATATTAACTTGGCTACATCCCTGTCCTCTACAAAGACCGGGAAATAAAGCGACAGAAAGAAAGTGCATCTTGAAACAAGCAAAAACTCATCAACCACTGATCATTTCTGAGCTATTAGATCTTAGGCATGACAGTGTAGACAAACCAACCCAACTTCTTGGCATGTGGACAATTCCTCTTGGATATTTACAAAAGCAATGGTATTTTTGCCCTCCATAAAGTCTTTGGAGTGAAAAAACTCTGTTCAGCCATACAGATGAAGGGCTAGTTCAACATACTGGACTGGGGTTTTGAGAGGGGCAGGAAGAAGATGGCTAAATCATTTAAATACCTCATAATCCTTTAGCAAGTATTTCTCAAATCAGGTTGCAGCTCCCAATATGGTTACAAGTTCCAAATAAGTTGTGAAAGGTCAAAAACATCACTGGTTTTTTTTAAATGGAAAAGGTTAAATGACATTATTTAAAATTAAATCTAAGGGGGGGGGGGGGGGGGGGGGGGGCAGAACCAAAAAAAAAAAAAAACAAAACAAAAAAAAAAAAAAAAAAAAAAAAAAAAAAAAACAAACACACAAAAACCAAAAACCAAACCCAGAGCCAGCAGTAAGCATCGTGTCAATTGACACAGACTTCTTTCACAAC
>JAAGNO010007539.1:176819-193955 GCA_033439905.1 Ceryle rudis
CACTTTAAAAGGGGTGAAAAATAAGTGAGAAAATTTCCTTTTTTTTTTTTTTTTTTTTTTTTTTAATGTTTAAAGGTCTCTTTTCTAATAGGCCAGAATTTTTTTATATTGCTTATAAAAATAGTGGAAAAAATATACACAGTTAGGAATGAAAAATATAGGTAAAGGACTAAAGACTGCTGAAACTTTTACGCTGGCCTTTTTGAAGAGTATGTTTTCTCAAAAATGGTATCTTCTCCAGCTGCTTTAAATATTTGTATAATGTATTCAACAAATTTGTGCACAAGTTTTAAAAAAACTTTCCAATTATTTTGCTGCAAATCACTCTTAAAGACAACAAATGCTTTGGCACAGAAAGAATCAAATGAAGCTCGTAAGTATAAGCAAAAGCATCTCACACATTAAAGTTACATGTGTAATTAACTGCTTCAGCTTGTAAACTGCACCTGACAAAGTTTCGGTGACTAACTGAAAAGTTATGCTTTAAAAACAGGGACAGAGTAGCATTTAAAGTTTTAGATGTCCGTAGGTCATAACATTTATCCAACCTGCTCAGGTACAAAACCAAAACAAGAAAACATCTTTTTAATACAATTCTAAGTTAAATGCTGCACTATACAAGTCATCTTACTCTGCTCTTCTTTCTTTCAAATACACAATAAAATGGGGCAACAAGTAAGTTGACTTCTCAACGTAAAAATGTTGCATATTTCTAAAAGGAAGTGCTTTAATAGTTTGATTTCTTGCAAAACATAATGATCACTAAGCCATACACAAAAATGATTGTAATACATACTTTATTGTTTTCACATGAGAGGGAAAACTTTCCTTGTATTCATTAGAAAATTTACATTTACACAGACCAGGCTTAAGGGCAGTCTTTTGTTTCAGAATCATTTTCTCTGCACATTTATTGCCGCTGATAAAAGTATACGAGTTAAAGAAGTCTGCTGCCCAGTTTCACTAGACACCAGAGCACTAAACAGTAGCACCCTTTTTTGGGTGAACTTCATTCCAAATAATCCCTCCTATACTTTCCATTCTAATCTAGTTTAGAGTCTTATGGTCCTGGCTTTCACTCACCTAAAGCCAATGGAAGGAGCACTAGGAAAAAAAAAAAAAAGTCTTCACAGAATACAACAAAACATAAAGAGCATTAAACTTGTACTGAAAGTTGTTCACTACAGCAGTTGGTGCACTCAACTGTGGACTAACAGTGGTTCGAACCTTAATGGCCCTCCTCTAGGTGTGACTAACAACTGAAAAAAAATGCAATGAAAATAAACCTATGTTAGGAACTTTTCAGAAGAGTTCAGTTTTCATGAGGATTGAAGGTATGAAAAAACAAAGTAAAATGTAAAAGCAATGCTTTCCACTATCCTGTAAGGCTGACCAGTAGAGGAACCCTTTAGCGTGGATTGGTGGTAACAGTCTCGGAACAAATTTAATCGAAAGTTTCATCATATATTTTCTTATTAGTGCATTAAGGTGTCATTCCCCTGGCAACAGATTCTGATCAGTTATGTTGTATATGTTTTTACGAACTGTTTACCAGAACCATCAAGCTGAATGCAAGGAGTTTTCCAGACAGATCATTTCAGTGTTTAGAGATAAGCATTTTTCTGAATAATGGCTAAAGTCAATTTAGCAAAAAAACACCCAAGAAGTTCAAGGGCAGAATGCCACCCTATTCTTAACAAGCATAACATGTATTTGAAGAAAATGAAACATGTGTGACTTCATTATTCTCAGGAAAGAGGGTTAGTCTAATGCTAACTCTAGCTTTTGTTCCATGCTTCACAAACCCTATTTGTGCATTGTAAATTAATACTTACCTGAAAATCTCTTATAGGAAATTCACTTTAAGGTTGCTTGTCTTACTGCATGTGAAGTTACAACAACCGGACAGTAAATCCAGAAGGTTTTACAGTTGACAGAACCTCCATCAAGGCTCCATCTACAGAAATACTTAGCTCCTTTGATTTCATTTTAAGTATCCTATAAAAATGTCTTTAAATAGTAATCTTAGCTTTCCTGAAATCTAAAATTGAAATGCAGTTTAATAATTTCTAAACAGAGAAAATAACCTCAAGAATGTTCATAAAAATTCAAGGACTATGTTTACTTTTTAAACACAAAAGCATCAGAATAATCACAAGTAACTTAAATAGCCCAGTCACACTACTAGTTTAAAAAAGCTCTCATAAAAAAGCAAGGATATTCAGATTTGCAATTATCAAGTCTTTAATATTTTATTGATATTGAATATTTACATCCATACGGCTTGCCCATTATTAAAGGGCTGCCAGGATAACATGATCAGCAATATCCAGAGACAACAAAGATTAATAAACTTAAGTCCCTTGCTTAACACACCTACATATTACATCCTTTTACAGAAGGCATTCACAGTTTTATACAACACAAGCATGCAGCTTTTACACAGTTGCAAATAATAGTTCTAAATATTTAAAATATCACAATTCTAATTTGTAAAGGAAAGCAATCATTCTTTATTCACTTACCAAGACTGTATTATATCTGTCCTCCAAATCAGTGATAAACGAAGGAAATGCTGGTTTTGCCAGCTAGTTTAGAACAAACAGAACCTTAGCCCGGGGCTCTTAGCAAGAAAATTGAAAGTTTTTTTCAAATAGTAGATGATGCAAACACCTACACTTGAGCTAGTCACCAAGGCTCCCTTTAGAGTCAATGAACAAAAGCACCAAACAGAAGCTCCAAACCCCCAGTTACTGGGGTTAAAAAAAAAAGCCACTAAAAAATACTGAAAATATCAAGAAACTGTATCCACAACTACTTGCAATGTACTGTCTGGCAGTGAAAGTCACTTACAAAAGTGTGATGAATTTCTCATAACTTTAGCCATCAATTTTTGTTCACTTAAAGTCGTTACTGACATCTAGTCTTTTCCAAAATACTTTTCTTAATGTGAACTGAATGTTCCTTTAAGCTGCTCATCTCTCCTGACTATAGAGGGAGCCTGGATGCCTCGGTTTTAGACAGCTCAAGTAATTTTAGATGAACACTTCCCCATTACTAGAATTATTTAACCACCTTTTATAGAAACATACATTACAAAATAGCAGTCATAAGTTATTATTATGCAAAGCAAAACACAAACATCTTTCAATTAATGCCAGTTATGTCTGAAATACTAATTGGAAGAAATCCAAGTCAGTAAGTTTCACCGGGAAATCTTTCTCTTGATACTATTTTAGCAGCAAGTGGCTTAATTTGCTGATTTTTTTTTTCATGGTGAAAAAAAGAGACCAAGCCAGAAAAGACTCTATATTAGTATTTGAGCTTTACATTCAATCACTAATTGGTTTGCTTTCATTTTGTACTGTTTAATTAACTTTGAAATATTTTTTAGAGACAGTGGTCACTCAGGCAATGCTTCTGTACAATAGTTCATTTTCTTTGGTGCATGTGTTTTACATACATAAGGACACACATGCACATTCACGTGTGGGTGTATACGTACAGTTCTTGAAGACTGTGCTAAAAAGGAATGTATGCTTATTTTCATTCTTACTGTCCTCGGTAAATGGATAAACAACATATTTATAGATGTTTACATCCAACTTTCAATGCACTATACTGGCATTAAGGAAAAAGGCAATTCAGAGATTCCATGTAGCTTGGATACATCGTAATATTAGGAAATTAACATTCTACAGCAGCATTTCATTTCAAGGAACATTAGTCTGATGGGAGGACTATGGTAATTATCTTTAAGCTCAATCTGCACCTGCAGGAATGATACGGAGCTCCCAATCGCCCCCACACAAATGAAGCTCTATGAAAGTCACAAGCATGCTGATGTAGCTTGCTTTCAAGATAATGCATTATCAACTATGGGAAAGTTCAGGAACACATGGCTAATAAGAAAAATTGTAAAACATGACAGTCAGTGAAAGTAAAATTTGATAACTGGCTGAGTCAAGAATGTCTTTTTTGATAAGCCAAAGTTCACAAAAAAAAAAAAGAGAAGGAACTCTGCTGTAACCAAGCCTGTCCCTTATTCCAGCCACGATGTTTTTAAATGTGCAATTTGAAAACATCACAACCTGTGTTGGTGCAGGTCAAAGGTGTTTGAAGATGCTATCTAGTCCTTAGCAAAAGAAAGATTTCTCAGTACAGATTGGGGGAGGGGTGGGGGGGAGGAGTGACAAAATCCCAAACTCCATCTTCCCAACAACGCCAAAGAGTGTCTTTCAAACTTAATGCATTTGAAACTAAAATTACTTTCACAACACGTAGAAATAAATGGAGGAATGATACTTAACATATTTAGAATTTGTTGCCATGAAGGCTTGCAGGTGGCTTATGCCTCAGTACAATAAAAATTTGGTTTCAAATTCAATGGACTGTGCCCTAATTTTCATATTCAAAGCATTCTTATAAACTTCAGTTTACAAGTGCTTCTAATACTTCTTAATAGCAGTAGCAGTCTGATCTGGTGTAGCAAAACCAAAATGGTAAGATCTTATTTATATCAGCAGCAATATATTAAAACAAGTCTAGTAACATTAGAAGAATAATTCTTATTTGACTCAGCATTTCAAGTTATTCCAGTTCTTCTCTGTCAACTCATATACAAATATCCTACTTAATATTTAGCTGTTGCCTACCTTCCTCCTTTGAGATACACTGAGGGCAGCAAAGTCATTGAACAAGGATGAATTTGGTGAAGTTAGTGGATCTGTAAAAAGAATGTAAACTGACTTGTTCTATATTTCTCATGTTAAAAAGAAATTTTATATTTTTTTAAACTTATTTCTGTATGGCAAAAATCCTTTTGTTAAAACTAAATTTAGCAACAACTCAAAAAAACCACAGCATTTCTTAGCTTCTGTGCAAGTGCTCAACTGAAATGGTGCTCATTAGCAGAATTTAGCAAGTTTCATTGTTTTGACACTACTTAATGTTCATCTAACATTTCAAAGGCTTCATCTCCAGTTACCCAAAATCAGTAATCTTCTGTATAACAGTCTCAGAAATAACAACGTGGATCTTCCATCACCGTTCTGCACAAATTTAAACCAGAACTAAGGGTAGAAAAAGTTTACATTCTGCTAGTGGCTTTTTTTCGCTTGTCCTTATGCATCCTTTCCAGAGTTGAAGCACCAAAACCAGCATAACAATCACAGATGCAACTTAAAACTCCAAACTGCACAGGTAGAGATGTCACATTAGCAGATGACTGACAGGTATAAACACTGACATTTTGATGAAACTTTCTTCAACATTAATCAATGCTCCTTAAAAGGGTAATTCAACAAATTAATAATATCAAGCACAGCTTGATAGGGCAGGAGGAGGGGGGAGTAAAGGACCCGAGACACCACAGAATTTAATCTGGTTTCCAAAAAAGTCAGTCTCGTTTCTCTCCTTCTTATGCATCACCATCACTCTTTGGCCTGTCACAGTCAAACTCTGACTGCATGTAAAACTGGGAACCTCCACTGACTTGAATAGCTAATTGTTTGGTGGGACAAAAGAAGCAGGATTAATCACAAAACCTACTGGAAATTAACCAAAATGAAGACAAAAAAAAAAAAAAAGACACCCTATAAATTTTGACTTACAAGTAAGTTAATTTTCTAGTAGTTACTATCATGCTTAAAAATTATAACGCTAGTAAGTAGACTGGCTGCAGGGTCAGACATGCAAATGGAGTTCTAGAACATCATTTACATAGCAATTTTGAGAGCATAAACATTTTTTAAATGTATGCCCTTGCCATAAGGGAGTAGTACCCTCTTCTTTAAAGAACATGGTTTGACAACTACAGCTGAAATAATCTGCAGTGATTCTGAAAAGCACATTACAGAAGTTCAAGATACCCTCCACAATAATTTAATGAGTATGTAGGTCTGCATTAAAGGCACATTTTGTTCAGTTGAAAATCCTGTTCCCTATAGCAGGGAGAAAATTGTAAGCGGTAAAGTAATGCTTACAGCACAAAACAGCTATTAAAAGTCACCAGTTATGGGATACATTTCACAAAACCCGTACCCCCTAAATCTAAGAATAAAACCATTCCACACAATAACGTGCTTGAAAAATCACAATAAAAAGGGATGCTATTGCAGAGCAACATAAATGCTCTAAGCTATCAGTGCTTTATAGGGGATATTCAAACTAGCATTTCACCTGAAGTGACAAGGCTGATAATGACTTTTTGGTTTTTTTTCAGCTTTTCCCCATTGGGACAAAGAAAGGTTGAAAATGTGTAAGTTCAGTAGCACTACATTAAAAAGTATTAAAAGTAATCACATGATACACTACTATTAAAAAATAAAGTTCTACTGCATCTCAAATTAAATCAGGAGAAAAAAAAACAGCCTTAAGTCTCAGTTCTGTGAAAGCAACACTTTATTTCCAAACATACTTTTATATATATATTACTTTAAGAGTACTTACCATGGCCTGCATACTGCTTGGCACCGTCATTGAGAAGGCTAGGGGAGCTGCTGCTATTTGTCATCCTCTGCAAAAATAAAAGACAAAAGTGTACCTGTAAAATAATGCTATAAAATACTGAGTGAGGGTATTGGGGAAGATATTTAGAAAGCTTTAAGAACATACTGTGAAATACTGTGCCCATTCCTCATTTACTACTCTAAGCAGACAGTGGTTTGTAGCTGACAAACATTTAGTAAAATAAAGTATTTTGCACGAGAGCAATGCTACCCAAAAATGACTGTACATTAAAACTAAATTATCTTCATTATTTTTTTCATGCCTGGGAGGGTCTACCGAACCTACAGTTCTTTTTTTGTAAGTTGCCAAAATGTTAGATAAGGCAATTACTTATCCCCTTCAAACATTCTTGCACACTGTTCTCCTGAAACAACTCCTCCCTTTATTATACACTATCATCACAACATGAAACTTTTCCAGTGAAAAATACCCAAATCAGTATAGCGTTCAATAGGTTGTTTTAAAAATAAAAACCTTTTGAGACCTTTCAGCAGAATCATGTGATTCTTGTAAGACAGATGGACATCTGAAACCCTCTCAACATCTCCTAGGCTCCACCTGCTTCTCCCACATTCCTCTAGAGATATGGGCTAACAAACTGGACTGAGGCAGTGTTAGTCTAAGAACTACCACTGCTTTGACAGAGAAGTTTAGAAGTGTCTCTTCTTACTCCTGCTTATTATTATCTTTACCCAGTCTCCCAAGAGGAAGAAAAAGTGTGAGAAGAAAAGCAAGGCAAAGTCAGAAAGTGTTCTCCATCACTGAAAGAGATGATCAGGAATTTGTTAAAATATTCTCTGGCGTGCTTTTGGTTCACGTCAACTAGGAGTCTCCCAGCCAATTTCCAGGCACTATTCAACAGTGAAAAGGTTGGAGATTTCTTCAAATAGTTTGCATGCAACCTCTGCTTTACCGGGTGAACATATAGCAGCACAAACAGGCCATTTTCTGCCAGCTGGCCCTAGGCATCAAGGAAAGTTTCCAGGCATGTTTAATTTAGTAGTCTAGACACAGATTAAGACTCCAAACTGGTCACTGGAGTTGCTCTTTATGCTTACATTTTTCCCCAGCCAATCTCAATGTTAGTGTCAGAGGGCAAGAAGCTTACTACGTTATACTACAATGCCATTTCATCCAATTCTTGCCCAGAAAGATCAATATTCTGGAGGAAATTTGTTAAGAACAGAGGAGAACCAACAGGAACTGAAGTGTTATCCAATGTGGTAGAACTATAAACATACTGCAATTCAAGTTTCTCAACATTAGTTTTCATACTACCATTGACTTCACCTGAAGCTGTAGGTTTTAATACTTGTATCTGAAAGAACAAATAAATTGTATAAAGCAGTTTTTGTGTGGAAAGCAAGTTGTTAAACACACACACACACAAAACCCCCAAAACAAACAAACAAAAAAAGCAAACACACACATGATGCCATAGCCTGCACTATTAGAAAAGTAACAAAGTTTTCATAGAATGGTTTGGGTTAGAAGGGAACTTTAAAGATCATCTAGTCCAACATACAGTTTTGGTAAAATTTACATACTTCAGCAAGTATCTTCAAACATTACCCTCTTAACAACATGCTCAATCCCTCAATGCTTTATTTCCCCACATATTATTTCCATTAGCTTTGTGCCACTGCTCCGGCAAGCTTTCTACAGTCATTCATGTTTCTCAGATACAACATTCGGTACAAGTACGTAGTACTGTATGAAGCAGAACTCTAACACACGGAAATGTCCTAGGACAAGGTACAATATATGTACACACGTAAATGTTATGAAAGCCTTCTGCTTTTTCGAGACCTAACTGAAGAAAGCTGTTCATTATTTTGTTCACCATTTCATAAGGCTCTTTCATTATTTTGATGCCACTGGTTTCATGTTCCTAAATATACGAAACTGACACAACGTATCTCTCACTCAAAGATTAGTGATCAGCAATTCTTTACATAGAAGGGATGCCCCTAGTGATACAAAGTCTACTTATTTCTACAAAACAAGGTAACACTGTGGGAAACCCACACTGTTAACCATCTTGCCCAACTTCAGGGATGATCATCCCACCGTCCACTGTGACTTAAAAGAAAAAGAATACATCAAAATAAATAATTTCTGGGTTATAGTCCTCAACTATTCATACATCATATTCCCTTCTTGACTAAGCAATGGAAAGAAGTTAAATAGTTTTGCACAAATACTTGAAAAGCATCCCTATTACGCACCTTTTCCTGGCATTTGATACATCCACACTGATCCTTGGAAGAGAAAGTGGGTTATGAAGAAGCTTCCTAAAGGGAACCTTTCAGATTTGCACCAAATTTGTCGAAGTGTAGATAAAAATGGTGTTAACATCTATTTATACCATCGAGATTTTCAAAATAATTTTAATGCAAAAGGTAACAGTCTGTCATAACAGGGATAAATATGATATTGAGATTGGGATTGCTACCAAAGATGGTTAAGCATAGGGCTTAAATTTGGAACCAAGCACATCTATGCCATCAATATTCTGCTTTTCAAGTACGGGAGATAAATATTCAGAGACCTGCAATGTGAATAGGTGACTGTGATGATGAAAATCAGTGCCGATATAATCACTAAAAGCACAGAGTGCTCGCAAGACATTGCAACAGAATGCATTGCTGAGGATTCTGAAAGCACAGTGCAAACAAAGCCTATGAACATCAACTGTGCCTTCACAAAGTTAAGTCTTGTTCAAGGTGCAAACATATTTTACATGAACCAGGATTCTGAAAAAAGACCTCAGGCACCTCTTGTTTTAACAATGGGTTGTAAACTGTACCTTGAATGAGGCTAAAAGCCTCCCCTTCAGCAGTCTCTTTCATGAATTTTTCATTTTGGTCACTTTTATGACACATGCACAAACTTTTTACCATAACGCTATTCATAGAAGACCTGCATGTAATCAGTACAGGATTTTAAAACGATTTTAATATTAAAATTTCTAGCATACCTAAAAGTGTTTAGTCTTAATGGAGGTTATTCCTGCATCTGATTTTTACCAAATCAGACCAAAAATGTCTTGAAATGAAAAAGAAAAGAGAACCCAACTACTGTTTGTTGTCTGTGTTTTCCAGAACGCAGTTTTGATTTTAAGTAACTCTCATTCTCCTCTAATGGTATTGAACTATTTTTCATACAAACTCCATTTCAAGAAGCATGCAATTACAAGAACCTCAAGCCCAAAGTATGAAAGCTCCAGAAAGGTAGGAGAAAACATTAGCATGAGATTAAAACTAATTCATTCCTATTAAGCCTGTTAGGCAAGGCAAGCATGCTCCTATGAGAGTATCAGACATATTTAGTACGTCATGACCTTCACCAGATGGAAGTTAACATAGGAAGACAAGTCTGTCGCAACCAAGCACCACACCAATGTCACTCAGCTCTACACAAACTCCCTTTCTTTGCCTGCCTATTGCTATGATTTATTGAGGTTAAGTACTAGTTAAAATTCAACTAGGCTGACCGGCATACATCCTGTCCCTCTCCTTTTAAAGGAATTTAAAAGTTGTTTCTGTTCACATCTCAAAAGAAAGCTACTGCAGAACAAAACTGTCACATGCAAAATACAAGGATTTAACCTGAGCCTTCAGCTTAAGTTCCTCCACTGTTGAATGACTCACCAGTCACAACACAGGCTTTTTAATTTCACAGAAAAATTGAGAAAAAGTTTTTCAGAACGCTGCATTAATTCCTGAATATTCAAGCAATTAAGTTACAAGATGGGAATATGACTGTTCAGAAGCTTTTACTCTTTTTTTTTTTTTTTCTTTCAAGCACCAGGAATAATGAAAGTAACTCATCATCTCCTCTTAGGAAAAGACTGTGTGAAGAGGGACTCTGTTAAAAATGAAACTTTTGCCAATGTGAATCATTATCTTACCTAAACATAAGATAGCCTATGTGTACTAACATTTCCTATTCAGAACCACTGCAAGGTCATTTAAAAAAAGTATTATTTTCACACAGACTTTAAAACACCGATGGCAGATTACAGCACCACTTTCAAAATAATTTCAATATTAGATTACTATTTTATTAATAGCTTTGATGATTAGATACTTTTCACAGATTCACAGAGGGGTTGAGGTGGGAAGAGACCTTTGGAGGCCAATTGGTCCAGCCCTCCCGCCTGAGCAGGGCAACCTGAAGCTTTTTGTCCAGGACAATGCCCAGGCAGCTTCTGAACACCTTCAAGGATGAAGACTCCACCACTTCTCTGGGCAACCTGTGTCAGCACTCAGTCACCCTCACAGTGAAAGAGCATTTCCTGATGTTCACTGGGAACCTCCCCTGTTTCAGGTTGCACCCACTGCCTCTGGTCCTGTCACTGGACACCACTGAAGAGAGCTTAGCTTCATCCTCTTTGCACCCTTCATTCAGGTATTTCTGTACATGGATGATGTCCCCCTGAGCTTTCATTTCTCCAGGCTGAACAGTCCCAGCTCTCAGCCTGTCCTCACAGGATAGATGGCCCAGTCCCCTCATAATCTTTGTGGCCCTTTGCTGGACTCTCCAGTATATTCCTGTCTCTCATTTATTGAGAAGCCCAGCACTCTAGCCATGACTTCACCAGTACTGAGCAGAAGGGAATGATCACCTCTCTTGACCTGTTAGAAATATTTACCTAATGCAGCACAGGACACCATTCACCTTCTTTTCAATACTTCCTTGATGCAGTGTGCTAGGAAGAGAAGTGTTACAAGAAATATTCCCACCTCCTAAAGGTATTCTCCACCTTGCCTCCACCCTTCAATGTTCAGTAGCAAACCCAAAATTATAGCTGCACTTAAGTTTTCTTTGCTTTCATCTCCCTTCACTAACATACACAGTTACAAAAGTCTCATCAAGATAGAAGATGGATAAAACCTTGTTGCACAGCATTAGTTCTTTTACATACATAGCTTATGTTACAAGACTTAAGTGAGAGGTTTTGCTTTCTTCTCCACTATTTCTTTTCCCTAAAAGATCTAGAAGATCGTGTTTGTTTCTTCCATCTCCGTATTCCCCACCCTAACCCAGAGAAAATAGGTACGTTCCTCAGAGTCATTCCTGTCCTAAGTGTGTTGTCTGAAAATATTTCCTAGTATGTCACAAGCTGTTCTCTTCATCTTAATACTGTTCTTCTGGAACCATATTTCAGAATATATTTCTTTGGAATTTTTGGAATAATGTTTAATTGGACCATCAAAGATATCATCCCACAAAAGAATGTCATTGTCACAACCAAATAAATCATTGTTTAGTTGTAGATTCTGAGATCTACAAAGGGTGACACCTTTTGCTTTCCTTTCTAAGTAATCCAAAATTTGTCTTCAGCAGTTTGCATATTTGGCACCATGTCCCACTCAACTGTTTGAACTCAAGCAACTGGATTTCTTCAGAAAGCATTATGTAAACAACTGCATAATTTTATATTTAAAATAGCAGTCTGCAGTTCCACTTAGTTCTCAACACTTAAAAATTGAAGACATTTACAAGCTTGTGTGCTGTAAGGAGAGTTTTGTTACTGTTGGCAGATGCAGCAATGGGAACAAAGGTCTTTGTGTTTATTCAGCTGCAAGACTTTGAAGTGAGCACGGTCTCTACTTCTCAGGCTTTTCAAGAATGCTTAGTATACCAACATTAGCATGGTGAAAGCAAGGCCAGTTCTTCTCCATTGCTTGGCCTTGCCAACTTTATCACTGAAGACTGTTGCCCATTTTTATTTTGATTAGGGTGATTAAGTGAAAAGTCATGATTCTTACCTTCTACATAACCTGTAGTCCAATGGAGGGCATTTAATGAAAAATCTCATCCCATAAAAATAAGAAAAACTGGATTTCTGCGAAGGAATGTGCATGAAGACACCTTCTAGTATTTTATGCTCTTACAACCAAATTGCTCATTCCAATACATTAGAATGTTTTAACATCAAGATACTCCTTCGCCTCATCCTGCTATAATAAACTTTTAACATCCCAACATAACACTACTAAAGCTCCTTCCCACACCACCTGTATGTTTGATCAAGCCATGATTTAGCCAAGGGGTAGCACTAATGCCAGAGGTACACAGATACCAGCCAGCCAAGTGGCACACACAGAGCAACTGAGCAAACAGCCAAGCATCAGAGGCATCCTGGCCAGCCAGCTCCTGCCTCCTCACTGCTGGGAAAGACAAAAGCGATGAGCTGCTTCTTGAACCACACCTCTGAATGTCTCTTGGCAGCTGCTACTATGCCAAAAAAGAAAAATAACATCTTCAAGGACAGCATGCAGCCTGTGGGCCATGTGTTGTACAGACCTGCTCTGTTGTTAGAGAAGGGGAAAACAGAAAAATATATGCTTTGATAAGTGAGAAGCCAATACTGCTAATGTAGTATATGAAAGCACAGGCAGACTCTGGGAAGAAAAGACACATGGAACAAAACTATTATGGGAAAATGCAAACCAATGAGGACAGGACACTATTAATAGGAAGCTACTTAGTAACAATAGAAGAGACCAATAAGGGCCAATGAAAAGTTGGCTAACAGCAAATACCTTTGAGGTAGGAGGAATAGAAGGATGAGGCAGAGGTATTTTTCAGAAACAAAGAGAAAAGAAGAATGAGAGCCATGGCCACTTCAAAAATCCTGCCTCTTCCAAACTGTACCAAGGGGTTTTATTCTTTTTTTTTTTTTTTTTTTCTCCACTGCAAACTAAGCATTGACCTTAATTTCATCTACACTGCTAATCTAACCTCAATAAAAGTTCTAGAACTTGTAAAATATTCTTCAATACATACAAATGAAATATCAGAGTCAGAAATATCCGTCCTGCAGAAACATTGACCACTCGTCAACTACATTATTTATGGATCAAAGTAGCACATATCCTCCCCAATTCATCACACTACAATCCACTTGGACTTTCCTTCCTTCCGTCGCTTACTTAATGCTGTAACACAGACTATGCACTGCATACAAAAACATAATGATTGCAAAACCTGGATATAGCTTTGCTGGAGGCAATTGGGTTTCATTACACATGCCCTATGATAACCCCAAAAGACACAGTCGCAATCTTTTCAACAAGCCTCAGTTTTATTTGCTGCACGTGACAAATACATTATGGAGATTAATTAAGAACAGTCAAGAAGACTCATCTATTGAATGCCTGATGATTTTGTCTGAAGGTATCTGGTGAACAAAGCATGGACTGCAGGAAGATTATCTCATGGTAAAAGAAAATGAGCATTACCTAGAAGAGACTGACTCTATTACTATGTTTGCTTGATTCAGGTCAGTTAAGCAACTTGAGCCAAGCTTTCTACAGGTGGTCACTAACTTCATTCCTCACCTTCCAGCTGTACAGGTTAGCTTCAAAAACTGTGGTATCTCTAGTTTGCCAGCACTGTTGGGGGGGATTTTTTGTTAGTTTAATTGCCATTCCTCTTCTTCTCATGCCTCTGTAAAATGCAGACTACTTTCTTCTCTCATAAGGAAAATGTTCCACTAAGTTGGATGTAATAATCATAACCTGCACAGGAAAACACACTGCCAACTAACAGCCTTCAGGAGAAGGATGTGAACAGCACACAGAAGTAAGGCATGGAACCGTAAGATGAACACTTAATCAGCTACCAAATGGAAGCTCATTATGCATGGACCACGCACCTTGCATCTTAAGTCCCTATATAATTTTCCCCACTGAAAAAAGTATACAGTGTTATGAGGAATGAACCTCAACTGCAACCTAAATTTAGCATTTCTTAACACCTAACTGTACCTTACTAGTGTTTTTCTAGCAGTGTGTTTATTTGGATGTTTGTGCAATTACCCAGTTTGAAAAAAAACAAGCTGAAAAAGTTTCCTCATATTGCATCACTGATGCATTTATTCGTGAACTTCATAAACCCCCCAGAGATGACTAAGTAACTCATAGATGGAACTGATGCTTTCAGCTGCAGAAGCAAAACTGAGAGCTAACAAGATCTTTTACAGACTTCTGATGTTGCATCAATGGCAGAACACTAAATTTGCAGTATCTTTAGTTCGATTCAAGAACCTTGAGAAAAACAGGTACATGGATTGGTTCTCTTCAGCCCACTTTGCCTCAACTTTGCATTATGCTAACTGGTTTTTTTGTCCCAATTTCTGTGTATTTAACTTGTCCAATTCCAGTCCCCACTCTGTGAGTGTCCCAACAACCTCTCTCTGTTTCCCTTTGCTCAGTCTTTCCTAGTTCCTTATTCACTTATCTTGAGCTCAGTTTCTCTAAGGTCACAGCATAAGCCTCTTT
Source organism: Ceryle rudis (assembly GCA_033439905.1). Taxonomy (NCBI): domain Eukaryota; kingdom Metazoa; phylum Chordata; class Aves; order Coraciiformes; family Cerylidae; genus Ceryle; species Ceryle rudis. The sequence continues at coordinate 191,624 of JAAGNO010007539.1, forward strand.
TCCCTTGTATACCTACGCCTCTGCTCCAATTAACACAGATGCAGCTCTCAGACCCACTTCCATTCTGCTTCAGTATAAAGTGGAAGAAAAAGGGAGAAGGAGATGAAGCAGATCAGCATTCCTGCTTGGAGTTCAGGCAAGGCCTAGATTAAGCCAGAACTGTAACTGCAAGAATGTACTCAAGTTGGAACATGCCAAAGCAGTCTCTACATCGTTGGGAAATTATCTAGCAACTAGGAAGACTCCAGTGGGTCTACATAAACCAGTTTTGCAAAGGTTTAATCAAGTCACAAAATCTGGGCAAAATTTCAGAGCACGCAAAAGGCATATCCTTGACACAACCACCCATCTATCAGATTTTAAGTCTCTATTTCAAACCATAAAGCATTAGCTGTGTTTAAAGTAGAAGTCACAAAGACTTTCCCTCACTTTCCTCTCCAAAGGGCTGAAAGACATGGAAAACCGCATTCCAAGTGGCTAAACTTTGTCAGTATGGACTCAATTTAGAAGCTGACACACAATCAAAACAAGCAGCATTACCAGCTTTGTCTAAGCAAACAAGAACTTATATTATGTAATTCAAAGAGAAAAAAAAAAATCAATATAAGAATGCTTTTTAAACTGTAGTTTAATGTCTGTAAACACTTTTTCAACACAACTAAATCCTTCAGGAGTAATCTTCCTTAGCCTCCAATGGGTAAGTTGCACATCAGGTTTTTTTCTTCTCTCAGACAGAAACACAATGCCTTGGACTGTAACCTCACAGGCATTAGTAAAGTATTTAAAAATCCTCTGTGCATTCATGTTAGATGCATGCTTTATTGTCTTTCTAGAAGAAAGAACTAAAATTAAGAAATAATAATTAAAAAAGGCCAGTGTTCCCGTAGAATACAGTTTAACAAAACATAATACCTTTGAGCTAAAAGGATAAAATTTTATGATCCAAATCATAATAATACCAAAATGTATAACCTTTCAGCCTCAACAGTACACTTTGGGATCAGCGGTTAGAATGTTTTTTTTAAATCATGCATCACTGTCAGTAATAAACAATTCCATCGTTTTGCAATTCTGTTGAATGAGAAAATCCAGCCTTCTTGAGAACATGCAGTAAAAAAAAAAAAATAAAAGAAATAAAAAAAGGGAACACACCTAATTATTTCCCACCTTTTGCTGAGTTACTTTTCAATCCATAATACAGCCACAACTGAGATCAAAGTAAGCTCATAAGGAGAGTTTCCTTGATATAAAAGAAGAGAGTTGTTGTCAGGACTCAGTGAGAACTGTTTGACTTGTGCTCTCTTTCATTTACCAGAAACTGGTGTGTTAAATCTTTGAGCACAGGGAGAGACCATCCTCTTTTCAGCTTTTAAAACAGTTTGAGGGAGTTGTTTTAGTATTTCATGTGTTAACTCAATAGACACTCATTTAGGTTTTAAATATGACAGCCTTTTGCTGTAAGTTTTGCATAATACTACCTACACAACAAATTCCACCTCACAAAGTTCCTATGCCAATATCTACACAACACTATAAATACTGGGAAACATTTCAGAAGATATAAATATGAATTCAACGTAACTGAACAACACCAGAGACTGAGTTTACTAATTCTGAAGTTTGACAGTTCACACTTTGCTTCGGTGACTTTTGATTTTTGAAATGTTTCCAAAAATCTACATTTTATTCATTTAGTAAAAGACTACCAAAATAAGCTATGAGCCTAAAAAGAAATCTAGGAACACAGAGTTAATATATATGTGGCAAAGCCCAACAACACAACAGCTCGGGTAAGTGCCATTATCATCAATGCCATTGTTTCATTCCCATTTGCAGAGTATATACTCTGTATATCCTACACCATGACACATTCCAGTAGGCTCCATTTCTCCTGCCTCTTGAACAGTTTTCCCTTCTTGGTGTAACGTCCGCCAGAACTAATTAAACACTATGCAATTCACTGCTATTACCTGCATCATGGGATACTTTGTTTCAGCGGGATTTCCAAATCCATTAACGCCAATGAAGCTGGTGCTAAAGTAGGAATCTGTGAGACTAGCATCAGCTAACCCACCGCCATCTATTCCGGGAACTAAAAAGAAAAAAAAAAGAAAAATGTTTCAGAAAAAAAAAAAATTGTTTACCATGGGTTTATTTGCTAATATCTTTTGCCTTTTCTTTTTTTTTGTGTCCCCCCCCCCCCCCCTTTTTTTTTGCGGGGGGGTAAAAAAGGAAAACCAATTTTCTGTGCAAAAAAAAAAAAAAAAAAAAAAAAGTACACAGAAAAAAAAAGAAAAAATTTCAACCAGAAGTTGTTAGCACAAAAGAAAAA
>JAAGNO010007539.1:194055-206733 GCA_033439905.1 Ceryle rudis
AAAAATTGTTTTCCATGGTTTTTTTTTCTAATATTTTTTGCCTTTTTTTTTTTTTTTTGTCCCCCCCCCCCCCCCTTTTTTTTTTGGCAGGGGGATAAAATAGGAAAATCTATCTTCTGAGCAAAAAAACAATTAAAAACACATCAGTGCACAGAATGAAAAAGAAATATTTCCAGCATGAAGTTTATAGCACAAATGCAGAAAGAGGCAGGAAAGTGAAAAACTCTGACAGAAACAATGAGGAGTTTGAACTTTAGAAACAAGAATAACAACAAAAGCAATGATATCAGAAAGAAAGCAAATCAATTAAAAGAAAACCTAGAAGGCAAGCTTGTTTTACGAAAACCTATATTCTTGTATACCCATCTTGGAAATATATCTGTCTAGTAGGGTTTTTAACTGGATGTACTATCTTTTTTAAAGGGTAACACTTAGAAAATGTACATTTAAAAATCTCAAGTCCTTTCACACAAAGCACAAATATTTTAAAAGCTTCCTTAAAAGCACAAGACTATTTTCATTATTTCATACTTCGTAAAGTATCAACAATTTTACAAAATGTGGCCAAAAAAAAAAATCTTTTAGACTGAAAGCAAGTGTGAAGGATGTAACAAGAAATTAATCCCCTGTCTAGAAACAGGCGCCTAGACATAGAAGTACAATACTTTAACCACAAATAAATGAGTTCAATATTATGGAACTAGAGAACACCACAAAGCAGTGATAATTAACACAAAACACTCAAGCAGGTATTACTTCAATAGCCAAAAAAAAACCAAACCAAAACATTTACAACAGTATACAAGCTGCAGTTCAAATTTAGCTTCTGCAAAAACACCCACAGCAAATTATAAAGACACTAATCAGTATGGCCAGGCCACTGCAAGCCAACAGGCATGAGTAATTGGTAGCTCCAAGGTAGGAAGGCACACATCCAACTCAGAAGAACATCCTGTACCAAACTATCCGACTTGAACTTCGGGGAGGACTCGCAGCCAGCTGGTGACATCCGGAAACAACTTCCTGATCCTAATCCTCAAAGGAAATAAAATGCAACTTTGTCTCAGAGCTAAAGCAATGCAGACTATAAACCCTCAAATTTCATCAGAATGGGGATTTTCCCTCCAAAAGACGCTACAGAACCTGGTGAGACACTTCTATGTTGCAGGCACAGGAAACAGTAAAAGTACAGCCAGATGAAATCATAGGAAGGGCTGGAAGAAGACAATGACTAGCAGCACCCATACTACAGTCAGATGGAAACACTGCCCAGCTGCACTCCCTGAGACTGGAGCTGCATGACCGAGTCAACTAGGAGCAATACCAACAGCACCTCAAACGAAGAGCTATACATGAAAGAGATCAAATAAACTGAATACCTCAGTGGCAACACGTACCAGCTTTGCAGGAGAAAAAGATTCTTAAGAGTATTACTGCACAAACTAGAACATTATTTTTATACTCTGCAAGTTTGAGAGACGCACCTAAGGAGCTTTAAAGATGCTAATTAATAATGAATTGCAACATGATTTTTTTTTTTTAACTTTTAGAAGTTAACTAAGAGAACAGGAAAATTAAACTCTGTCCACTAACCACGCTCTAGATCCTTCTTCAAAACTTCAAAGGAGCAACTGCACAGAAACCTCAGAAGTCCTCTTGCTACATCCCTAAAAAAAACCCCAAAGCTTTTTGGATTTGCCTTTTTAAACATCTGTCCCTCTTTTGCCTTCATTTGGGAAATATCCTTTCAAAAGCCTAGGAAAAGTGTTTTATGCTTGAACTATTGTATCAGGGAAATATTATTGTCTACAGTACTGCCAACTACTGTCTCATCCTACCTGCTGCAGTCAGTCCCTGACTCACAACTGTGAAGGTCAGCATTTTTAACACTGTCTTTTCTGGCATAATGAAAAATACTAGGATTCGTTCATACAAGAAAACTGAAAGATAGCAAAGTCATGTTTAATTATTAGTAGTGTCAGTCTAGTTTGCCCATAAATTATTCAGGGTTCACACTGTAGTTTTTATTTTAAAATGCATTTCCAATATAGCTTTCTCTGCCTGCTTTTTAGCCATTACAGAAAAACTGCTGCAGTTTTTGTGCTACATCTTGACTGTAAAAGACCTAAGAAAAAATGTTTCATTTCCAGGAACAACTGTCATTTCAAGGTACACTATATAATTTTAAGCAATATATCTGCTATTTCATCTTATACTTCTGTCAGAGACTCCCAATTCTATCAATTTTTTAACAAACTAGTAAGCAACTCCCTCAGATTACACCATCAGCTTTACAAATCCTTCAGTCTCTGTTGAAGAATTAAGGCAGAGATGATTCTTTCTCTCCCGCTTCTCCTCACTATGCTAGAGTCAATGTGAGATCCCACGTACCTTCATTTCTCTTTTGGACAGATACAGTTAATGCACATATCCTTAAAACTGGAAAGAGGCAAGCGAAGCTTTCAAGTTTCATCACATTCAGAAGCAAAGCGTGCAAAGAGCCCCCTCTGAATGAAGAGACCCCAGAGCTGACCTCCAATAACTCAAGATGTCTGGTAGAGCTGCAGTTAGCCCAACAAAGCACTGGAGCTGGTGCAGGTAGCCTTGTCAGGGCACAAATACAGCACCAGGCTCTCTGCTCCTAGTCTGGCTGAAGCATCCTCAATGTCAGGCAGCTCAAGCTGCAAGGAAGAGCAGGCTTCGGGCAGCAACCCCAGAACTGAGAGAGGCTGAGGACACTGCTGGGAATCATGAAGTTGATCTTTCACGCTGCTCAAATGCTGCTGTCTTTCGGCTGCTAGTATTTCCTAGGCTAGCCAATCGAAACCACTTAAAGCCACTCAAAGCTACAATTTAGGTTTTTTCTTGGCACAACAATATCTAACTGGGCACTTCAGATAGCAAAAGCTACTCCAGAACATTTTCTTTTATCTAGCTGTATGAAGACCAACTCTCTAGTGAAGTGCAATAGTTTGGCCATACCGATCAGCCTCCTCGTGATGTCACTACAAACTCCTGTGCTTCAGTGCTGATCCACCTTCGTACCACTCAATTCTACTGCTACCATAGCAATTTCAAGATATCTTTGAACTATAAAGCTTTCTATTGTTCTGTTCCAAATGATCTAGAGACACACCTCTAGCTAAGGGACCAAGAACACGAGAAACCATATTCCACAGTAACAAAAAAAATACCCTGAGGTTAAGGTCACTAGAGCAGTTTTCCTGGCAGTAGCTCAAATTTAGAACAGAATCCTCTAGAAGTGGTAAGTACAACTACTGCTTTCAAGAGATAGCTCAACACTAGCTTCCTTTAACTTCCCTATAAAAACAAGCAAGAAAATGAAGATTAGCAGAGAAAAGATGCAGCTTACACAGGCATAAAGAAAAAAGTAATTCCTGCATCTCCTCTAGAACCAAAAAAGAAAGTTCATTACACACTCCATTTATGTTCAAAGAAGGGACATTCAGCTGTTACAGTGATGAAAGCTCTGCAAATACCTAAACAGTCAAGGTAGTTTTACTGTATTTGGCATCTGGCCTTCTCCATGAGAAGTAGACAGCTTTCATCCACCTTCTGCCAAACATTTGGCAAACCATAAAGTCTCACTTGCTTCTGGAGGACCACAGCAGTTCAGAACATGAAAAAAGAAAAGTGATTTATCATAAGCAAGCCATACGAGAAGGTTTTCAGAGGCGGGCACACTTCACCACATGAGCAGTGTGGTATTAAAAGACAAAACCAAAACAACAACAACAACAAAAAAAGAAAGAAAAAAAGAAAAAAGTCCAACAAGAATATATCGTATTCCTTATAAAGTTTTTATTCTTATGTGTTTCTTAATTTACATCAGACCCTGTATTCGATCTGTCTGTCCAAATCTTTCTTACGTAACAATTGCAAGCATGCACTTTAAAACTTTCTGCACATTGTGCTATTAGAGTGACAGGCAGAAGACTTCTACTGAGGCTTAGGTCTTCTGCCTTTTAAAGCATTGATTACAACTTCAGTTAAGTAAGTTTATAAAATTTTAGGGAAGTCCTGAATTTTTGTCAAAGGAATATGTCTTTCAATTTTGCAACTGTACTATCCTTGCATTGAAGTTTACATTTTCAATAGATTCTTCCTTGGTGAGAAGCAACAACGACTTTACAGAAGCAGAAAGGTTGACTAGGCAGGTCTGAGAAGAAAAGATGGATGTGCAAGGGAACAACTAGGAAACCCGTGGGCAAAAAAAAAATGCCAGCATGTTATGTAAGCACGTATGTGAAAACAAGAAGAAATTTCTAAATTCCATCAATATTAAAGCCAGAAGTTACATCCTGGCAATTCCAGAAAGAAATTAAATGAAACATCTTGAGAAATTCAGGCGATGTTTTCTACTTTCCATACACCCATTATCTAATGATTTTTTCCTTGGTGAGTAACACTGCAGCTTAATGTGACAAAGGCAATTAAAAATAAATATCTTCTTATATAATTCTTCTCCCACAGAATTTTAGCAGAAAGTAGGCTTCCCAGCAGATGCAAGCACCAAAGAGAAAAACAAAAAATAAAACAAACAGTTATTTTTGCCTTACTTATTACAAAGACATTTTTCAGGAACAAAGGATCTCATCACAGCTTAAGTGCTTGAGTACTACTGTGATGAGCTCGACAGATGTGCTTCAACAGAACCGGTAGGTTTTGTTTGAGTTCCCTTTAATGCTTGCCTTGTCTAATACTAGCACTATCTGAAAAGATGGCATTTCTGGTATTTTCATTCTAACATTTTACTAGCCAGTAAACAAATACCATAATATCCTGTACTGCTTCTTTTATCAACTCAGTATCTGCACTGATCATCTCAGAAACCGTTCTTAATATAAAAAGGATCCTTTACGGTAATGCAACATATTGCCCCAAAAATGAATGGGCTGCCATAAGATCACAACAGATTTTTGGATATGTTTTTCAAAACAACAGTATAAAGATTTCTGGTGAGGTAATAAAGCATGGATTGAAAAAAATCAGTTTGCTATTGCTGAATAAACTCTACTGCAATTATTCTTTATGCTGGGCAAAAGTTTATATAGAGAGGTAATCTTGATTTAAACTCCAGCTCTGCTACAGAGCAGGCACTTTTCACCTCAACACAGCTTGGTAAAACAAATTATAGGCTCATTGAATACATGTGCATAAAAAGCACAAGGTGTTATCTCCAGTAGATATAAAGCACTAAAATCTACAGGACCTATCTCCAGTGGAATTTTACACAGAGATAGCTACCCTGAGACAAGAACAATAAAACTTTTATACAAACCCTACATATGGCAAGTCATCTAAGACTTTTAGCCTTAAAGTCTCCTAAAAGCACCGAGGTATCAGAGGAGCTTATGTTTGTCCTACTAGGTTTTGTACTGACATGTTTGTATCAGGAAATAATCACATGCTTGAGGTTCTACCCTCACTCGTAACAGTTCACAAGCACTATACACACTAGTATGTGCATCTCATCATTGCTTCCTCTACAGTGCCACTACTGCTTCAGCTTACCAGGGAAAGTGGATTCTCCAGTGGTTTTATGCTTCTCTCACTTAGTGCAATGGTTTTGACACACAGACTAACAATCGTTGAAATAGAGATGACAAAGAAAGTGAACGACACCCCCAGGCACGAGAGTCAAAAGTAAAAGCACACGCCTGGGTTAGGACGCCGTGACAGTGAGTGCAGTTGGAGGGCAGACAGCAGAAATGAATCAAGCTGGCTGAAAGGCAGACAGGAAGCAAAACAGTTTGGGAAATGCTGCCTTATTTACAAACACTCCCACTGGGCGATGAGATATTCAAAGGCGAGCAAAGTTAAACAGCATTCTTTACCATAATATTAAGTGACTGGGCTGTCTTTTCTTTTTTTTTTTTTTTTAATTTATCTCCTGTATCACAGAAGCATCTGATAAAGACTGAAAAAAAGTATAGTTGCCATCCCTTTGCTCTATAAAAATCTCAGTACATACTGAGTCTAGAGCTGCAGGTTTCCTCATCATGGACCAAGACCCAAAGCACAATGATAAGACAAATTATAACTGATAGTTTTTCAAGAGAGTCATCAGAACTACTCTGTTATCAGAAACAGCAATTCAAAGTAATGTAATTACTTAGTATTACAGCTTTTACAGCTAACTCCCTCCAAAAGCTTTCACAATTCCTAATATATTGCATCAAATTATTCAGTAAACTGCAAAGTTTTCAAAGGACATGTTTAAGCTTTTGGTCTTAATAGCCTTCCTGTACCCAAAACTCAAGTTTTTTCAGTAAGTAGTTGTATGAAGTGCGTGCAGATAACCTGTACAGAACATTAGGACGTTTTTCACAACAGCGAGGGAAAATACATAAAAGAAAAGAAAGGTCTTCCTGCCAGTTGCATCAGCATTAGATCAACTGAAGTTGAGAGAGTCTACCCACAAACTACAGGAATTGCATATCGCATAGCCAACCTGACAACAACTTGTACAATGACTGTCTCTATTCTCTTTTTTGTAGATCTGTACTTTCTTTCTAGATGTCTATTCTCAAATGAAGTAAATAAAAAAAAAAAATAGGCCAGCGGTAAAAGGCTGTTAGGAAGTGAATTAAAAAATACAAATAAGCTCTAAGCACAAAATAGCTTTGAAGATCAAAACAAAATAATCACACAGTAAGAACTTTAACTCCTGAAAGACTCATGGAATGAACACAGATGTGTACACACACATATATATGGAGCGTGATCTAGTCCAACTCATCTCCAATACACAGTGATTCACCATACAATTTTTCTGGCGATGTAATACATTACATCTTTACTAGAAAGCAACAGATCAGGAAAACCTCAGCCACATCAGCTTACTATCTAAATCCCTCCACTGACCCCCTTTTCATCAGCTGCCTCACAACCAAGATTAATTTTTCTGCTTTTGAGGTTCTACAGACATGCTTCTGCCTGTGTTTATCATCTCACCCTCACTTACCATTTGTCCACTTTTCCCGCAGCAGTCTAAATTTGCTTCTAGGTGGTTCCTTACACATGGAACTCTTTCTGAGCTGGTCCCCAAGGTCACTATTTTCTGGGCATTCAAATCCTTCCTGAAGGCCCACTCCTACAGTGATACCTACAAAAAATCAGTTATCTAATACCTGCTAGATAGAAACTAAATGGGGATGCTCTGTGTCTTGAAAAACATTATCAAAACCCCAAATAATTAAGATACAGTATATAGAGTTTGCTCACATAATGTAACTATCCCCCCACACTCCTTTTCACCTTTGCCTTTGAAGTAGAAAAATAATCACAACAGCAACAGCGCTTGCTTTACATTCTTCAATACCCAACATAGGCTGGGTACTACCAGAAACAAATAATTACCAATGCATTTCAGGTATCTGTAATTTCTGTGGAATACTTGGACTTGGAATGATTTCCCATACAATATGGAAATCTACAAAGTATATTAACAGCTAAAGTCAGTTTCAAAGCCAACTAATAGTGTATTTTTAAAAAAGTTTCATATGCTAAAACTGCCCCTCAAAATCCCATATAACTTTGCAGATTAAATTTCTCCTTCCCTCCTTTCTTTTTACTTAGCTCCCCACAATAATTTTCCTCCTCACTTCAATTCCACATGAAGCATGTCAAAGCAAAAAGAAAATCCAAGTCTATAATTTCCAGATTTCTGGTGTTGACATAGGAGACAAAAAGCAATTAAGTGATAACAGTAATTTTCATTTTGTCCCATATATCTCTTAACTGGTTGTTGGTTTTGCTCTTTAGTTCTCAATTGTCTCTAACCATCTTCAAATGTCCCTTCAATTCTCAGAATTGTCTCCCCATTTCTTAATAATATTCAGAGCAAAACAAGATGAAAATTGTATCAACTATCAACTCCTGGAAAGGGCAACAGGAAAATTAAAAGGGGAAGCATCCCTCTGAAAAGAAAACTGAGGTATACAACATCCAATACAGCATCACTTGCAAAAAGTACAAAGAGGTCTGGAGAAAGAATTCTCAGATGCACACTTTAATACCCATTTTCTGTATAAACCCATGGAAAAGTGACATACTATAAATATACTTTATTTAAAATATTTATATTCTATATAAATAATATTTAAAAGCCTGAGACAACTGTATGTTTCCAAATACTTCAAGCTGTAAATACTGAAATGCTACCAAAGATAAGAAAAATCCATACTTAGAATAATCCTGACCATTGTTTCATTGTATTAAGAAGCGTAATCCAACAGATTACCTTTAGTATTTGCTGTGCTGAATAGCTTATCTTTCCTGTTTTTCTCTATCCATTGCTTCATTTTGTTTAAAAAAGGAATGGACTGGTAAAGACTTAAGCACCTTTTAAGAAGCAGAAAATATACAAATGTATAGGTCTTTCCACTCCAAGCCTAGTGTATTTACAGATTTCACAAAACCTAAACGGTAATGCTCACTAAGCGAACCACCAAACGATCACACACGGACTTGCTACAGTGGTGGCCACTATCCTCTACTGCTATGACCAGCTGCGTGCGGGTGGCAGGCTGCAAGAACAGCCGAAATGCTTTTATTAGTCTAGTCCAAAGTAACTGAAGTCTTGATGCCCCTTTCCACCCTCTCACAGCCTGACAAGAAAGCTCTCTCAACAGCCGTGGAGAAACTCAGGCAATTATTGTGGGTACCTTTGCAGAAACACAGGCCTATATTTCAACTACACCTTTCCTAACAGGACTTTGAGAAAGGCTCTGAGGTAGACAACCAGATGAAAACGTCTCTGGAGGAGAGGAGAGGTGAGCTAACCTCTGGCAGCAGCAGCACTGCTGCCGTGGCCAGCTCCTCCACCGGCAGCTCCATACACAGCAGCACCCACTCTCTGGTGCTGCTGCCGGGTCCAGAGAGCACCTGAAGCTCCCAGTTCAGCACCTCTGGGTTTTGGTCACCTTTACAGGAATCAAAGACAAGATGAAAGAGCGAGTCCTGTGTATCGTGTACTTTATGGCAAAAAGGAGGGTGGAAGTTAGCAACTGTTTAGAGCCATACCTCAGGCTCGTATATATTAATATATAATACAAGGTCTACATACAAAGGAATATTACATCTGTTAAACTACCTGAAAGCTAACAAAATTGCAGTTGTCTGTGCAACTTTAACTTGTCCAACTTATTATGTACAGACATGATGCATTTTAACACCGTGATGACATTTTTCTCCAGACCCTCCTTCATGCAGCACGAAGGGACAGTGCCCTGGGGACAAGCCAGCAGTGTACAGCAGAGCAGACTGAAGTTGGAAAGTGCCAGAGAGCAGATACAGGAGGAAAAAAAAATCTCATGTTGTTATGCCCTCTACCCATCTCTCCCTGGGTTATTCCTTAAAAGCCTACTAATCAATCCTATCCTGTCCCCTAAATGCCAAGCTACAGTCATTTTCCACCTCTGCTCCTTCTACAGCCTTCTCAGATTCAGTACTGCTCCCACTGCTGTTCACTGGACTGACCTGTGAGGCACACATCTATTAGAAAAGTGTGCAAATTTTGGCAGCTAACAAATCCAAAGAAAACTTTTTTCTTTCTTTTCCTTCCCCCTTTAATTTGTCACTGAGGTCCTACGTGAAAAGGATATTTTTTTTTTTTTTTTTAATCAAACTTTAGACAGGTAATACCAATTATACTTTTTTATTCTGTAGACAACTGGCCACCTATGGCAGGTGAACCACACAGACTGCTGAGCACTCCCAGCTCCATGGGAAGAAGCAGGAATTGTGCTTTGAACACATGTGCTCCAAATGTCAAGTAGTTTGGAGGTAGTGGGCAGCTGTGCTAGCTTCTGAGAGCAGGTAGAGCTCATCAGCATGATCAGTCTCATTTCCCAACATAAAACAGGTAGGCCAAAGCCACATTTACCCCCTAGCTCATCCTCTGCTATTCAGTGTCAGAGATATGTGGACAAAAGCATAAGCATGAGGCAAGGATAAAGCAGGATTTCCCAGCAGGCTCTCAGCCTTATGTAGGGGAAGAGAAGTCCGATTCAGAGATTATTTTTTCACATTTAATAACCTCAAGCAGAGTTTTCTTCTAAGAATATCTATCACTTTTGGAAGCACTGTCATGTGTTAGTATCCAAAACATCTATGACACAGAAGAGCTTAACTACATGTAGTGCAAAAAACTTCTCCTGGTTAGCACTGAGGATATCATCTGCTTGTTCTGCTTCATACCCTCAGATTGAAATATTTCTGCACTGGAGTACTTCTTGTTTCATCACTGTACATCTTAGTGTTCATCTTCGCCTTATCACTCAATGCTCCTACCACCTATGTTGTGAAAATAAATCGGTATTTGGGGAGGCCTTGTGATTACCACAGAAAAACCTATAAGCAAATTAATAATCCTGTACTCAAAGCAGGATTAGAGTAACACACATGTTAGAACGAGGCACTGACCCACTTTTAACAATAAATAGGACTACACAGTTAATTAGTCAATGAGCATTATCTGCTCTGTGCACTGCATGAGGCTGGGGTCTAGTAGGGAAGGAGGCATCCACATAACTGAACCCTACCGAATACTTTTGAATTAGGGAAGGCAGTCAGTGAGACTGTACAGACAGGTGATTTTGGCAATTCCCGATTTCATGTTCTTAACCTCAAAACTTTATTATTTTATACAGCTTTGAGTATTACTTCCTACATGCATAGGCATAAAGCTTCCATTGTATCCATTATGAAATTATGCCATTAACACTAAAAGTCACCATCAAGGTAAGGATATTACATATTAGCTTGTCAGTACCTAAACAGGTCAACTCCAGCTTTTGAGTAACTTTCCTTATTTATTTCACAAATGTATATCAAAACAAAGAAGCTTAGAACTGAGACAGGGCGCACTCCCTGTCTCTTCAATTTTAATTTCTCTCTCGTTTTCCAGACTCTTTTTTTCCTAGTTAGTCTCCTGCCTGTATGATCATCATCTACTAGTCCAAGAGTTTGCCTCCTGTAACTTCAAAAGAGATGGCTTTCCTAGCAGGTGACCACTGACAACACCAGAGTGGGTTTGTCCATTCTTGGTACCCTTACACTTCACAATGGGTGCAACTGCAGAGAGCTCTGTGTAGTTTTAAGCCTCTGACATACTCAACAAAAGCAAGTTTTTCAAACAATTTAACTGCTCAGCAGTATCAACCACCAAGCATACACAAATTCTGAGGTTTCTTCCTTAGATTTATGGCCTGGGCAAATTTCGGAACTCTTTCTTACAAGAGCAGCCTTCATATAGGAGTTTCTACCCCCAAGCCAAATTATGCACCCTCTCCCAAGCCTGAGCCCCCTAGTTCAACAGATTTTAGTTATTTCCTTATGCATAGGGAAAAAGTGTATTTTGTGCCTAACTCTAGCCAAAAGAAAATAATAATAAATAATAAAGATCGACCTATTGCTGCTGAATTTCTACCTGTAAAAAAAAAAAAGGCAAGAAAGACTTTGGCTTGAACAACTGAGGTTTGACAAAATAATCAACGTGTGAAAATAGTGTCTTTCAATAGAAAGCATTAAGCAATTTTATATTATAGGCTGCTCCTGAAAAGGTAGATGTGACAGTGCTGTGTTAAGGTAAAACACTGACAAGCTACCAGCTACACAGCTAATACTGCTCAGTGGCACAAGCTCACCACATATGGTAAAATAGCAGCTGCAGGTTCCCGAAACATGTTTCAAGCACTAACAACCTACATATGGGATGTTCAGCATGGCTGCATCTTAATTTCAGAAAAAATATGGTTGTGACCATTTAGTAGTTGAGTTACTTAATGTAAACAAATGCCAGGTTTATGGTAGAAATCAATAACGCAACCAAGCTTAATATACTCATTTAAAGGGGCATGACTTTTCTAAAGGAGCATCCTTTCCTAGCTGCCAAGTGCCGCTTTACCTACAAAATTAATTGCTATTAAAATCTGTTTATTGCAGCAGCATCTAACTCTTGGACTGCTCATTATGAAGATAACTGATCAGTAACAGCAATGCCGCTCTGCATGGCATACAGGCAATTTGAGAGGGGGCTGCGTACGAAGGCTGAAGAAGCCTTGGGAAAGAAATTTAGACGCACTTTCTTCTCACAGTAGCACGTAACAGACATACAGTTATTGATGAAATTATTTTCTATTGGTTTTTAATGTAACATTTCAGCTGGAACATTTAAAACCTCCAAAGAGCTGCAGCTCAGCATAGGCTTTTCGGCAGAGCCCATCTACCTCCCTGCTACCACCCTCCTCCCAGCCTGACTTTGGGCAGCGACATTCAGTACCGAGCCTAGCACTGAAGTAACCGATGGGCAGCTGCCCGGGTGCTCCCCAGAGCCAGCCGAGGGGAGCCCCTGGCACACTCCTGCCCACTCCTTCCCATCAGTACCGGCCAGGGCCCTTCTAAAGTGCCTCAAGGCGGCCGGCACAGCCCCGTCCCGCCTGCCGGCCTGAGACCGGCCGAGGCCGGGGGCACGGCAGCGGGGCAGGGAGGCCGGCCCGGGAACCCGGGGGGCATTTCTGGGCCCCTCTCTCCCAGCCGGAGCTGAATTGCTAAGCTGAAGGACACACTTTCTAGGCCATTACCCTGTCCTCCATGGTTTACATTTTTGTCAATAAAAAATAATGTACAGCCAGAGTGTGAAATTTTCTTCCG
>JAAGNO010007540.1:0-16151 GCA_033439905.1 Ceryle rudis
ACAGCAATCAGTTGAGAGAGGCCTGTCAAAGTCACCAGCATAGGGACAATTCTTTTCCTTTCCAAAAAAGAAAATAATAACCTGATCAATTTTATACTGAGCAAACTTCAACAGAAGAGCCTGAGTGAGAGTTGGGGAAGAACCCTGCATTCTCACACAGTTTAAAAACAGTCATTACATAGATCACAGTCTTACTTCAAGGTAAAAATAAGGTTAAGAAAGTTTATCTAAATTCCCCAATGTTAAATCCCAGAGTCACCTGTTTTTATAAAATGCACTACATTTTCCCTCTCACTATGCTTCCTAACCAGAAAACAAAAAAAGGTGATGTCATCCATACTACCTGTAAGAACAGCATTTGGCCCATAATAATCTCCAAACTATGCTCAGGTAGTATCTGGGAGAGGGCTCACTGGCATGAGCCAAAACTATGCCATAGATTATACAGGGAGAAGCAAGGTAGGAATCTATCTTGACAACTTTTACAAATGTTAAATTAAATTAAACTGAATCACTTTTGTCTGCAGATCAAAATCTTCTAAAAACTTTATTTAAAATAGAAGCAAATACTCTGATTCAATATAAAGTCTATCAGATACCTGAAAGAATTGAGGATCAATGTCTATTGGTGAATGGCATTAGGAGCAAGTAAAAAGAAAGTCTTTCTGACAAAATACTAAGCATTTTCTCATCAAAATTAACTCTGACTGGCTGAAGTGAAAATCCTAATCACTAACATTAAAAAAATTAAAGATCACAAACTTAAACAAGTTTTCCTTCTGTGGATGAACTCATAGGTCAACTGAGTATATTAGTAATAGCACTTTACTATTTCAGAAGTGCAAGATACTCTGTAATATAGAGCAGGAACTGACATAGTATGTCTAGTGTTTGTGCATGCTGTTAAGAGTCTGACTAATGAGCGAAGATGATTTAGCCCAAGTGCACTGAGAAGGTCACCTCCTCTACCAGTCATCTGCTCTATCTGGTTCATGGATAGCTGGCTTGGTCACAGGTAAGCTTCTGACAAATGGAGTCCACTGAATGGACTACAGACAAATTAAGATAAAAAAAATTAAGACAAAGCACAACCAAACTGACATTTGAAAGGTTATAAGAGAAATTTAAATAGCTTAACATTTGATTCAAATGAAACTTAGCATGGGTTGAGGACATAAACTTAGAGCATGACTTTGTCAGAAGCCCTAATACATAATTTATTAATTTTGTACAGCCTAGTTATTACCTAAAAAGGGTTCCTGTTACTTTCTTACTAGATTCCATCTTGACTAATAGCTGAGATAGTACAGCAAAATCCAGCATGACCACCTCTAATAAAACAATTGTCCTCTTTTTGATTGTGGTAATATTTGTACCACTGGTGAGGTAATACCTTAATCTAGAGAGAAGCTAAAGTAATTTTCACTTTAATCCATTTTTTATTTTGTCAGTATCATAATCAAAGGGCTTTTGTGTATAAAGCAGTAGTGGTAGTGATCCCTGTTGCAAAGCACACATCAAAAGTTGGGTCTCAGAAGTACATATCAAAATAATAATATATGGGTTGTTTTTCTCTCAAAACCCATTCATTTTCTAAGAAATAAACATGAATAGTTAATCAGTGCTTAATCATATTTTTTCTGCACTTGAATACAAGAAATAAATAACAGCAAAGTAGTATCTGAAATTCATGTGGTAAAACATTAAAAATATTTATGAAGTGTCATGAAAGCTCCTTGTGTGATGAAGTGACATGTATGTATCCATTGTTTTTCCTCTGACATCAGTCAAGGTTCAGGCACTGTCAGTAAACCAGCATTCACAGCCACTTACCCATCTTTCATGTAATAGCAGACATCATCAATCATTTCTATTTCAAGAAAAGTCCAGATAGCTCTACATGAGTTCTATTCAAGTGAACATCACTATTGTATATAAGTGTCTTATGAAAAGGAACTTCAATTTAAGATATGGCTGAACAAGTGAACTCTATTTATACCTACTGTCCAAAATGTTTTTGAGATGTATTTTTCCTTTTTTTTTTTTTCCCATTTTGTGTGTATTTCTGGTTTTAGATTCTTTTTGCTGCTGTTGTGGTATTCTGGGAAGATTAAATAAGTATATTTTAGATTCTGTTCTAATGATCATGACTTCTGTGACTTGTCCTGTTTTGACTAAAATTTTACAGTTAATTTTTTCATTTTTGTAAAATGAGACTCTTAAAGGAAATCAGGACCACTAATCAACAGAGGATTTTAAGTTTGTGCTCATATATAAAGTACAAAGACTTGCAATAGCTCAGCAAGGAAATTATTAAGAAGCAGACACACAGTCATTAAACAACAAAAGTATAAATAGCATTTCCAGCAAACATCAGTGAAAGAAGGTTTCAGGGGTTCTTGTACCACTAGAATCAATCACTGTCATCCTCTTCTTTGAATTAAAGCTTTCTCATTGTTTGTCTTATGTTGATTTCAGCATCCAGTGAAGATTAGTAGCTGATAGTGAGATCCTAGCTACAGGACAACCTAGTGGCTCTTGTTTGCTTTGAAGACAGTACGTTAACAGCAGAAGCTGAAGGTCTTTGCTGTAAGGGGAAGAAATTACACTGGAAGGGAAGCAACTCATCCTTACTGTCATTGCAAAAGAAATAAACAAGTAAGTATTCATTCAACATATTAATTAAGCAGTAGTCTACCACTTCTATGAAGTAATTTGTTCATGATAGTAGCTACTGTTGACTGCTTCAGAAATATTAATATCCTCTTCCTGTTGGTCGTCTAAATTACTGCATTATCCAATATCACTAGTACTCTTTTCTTTCTCTGACATAAAGAGAAGCTTCCTTAGGAGTTGTATAGCATGAAGGAAGGAAAATACCCAAACCAACAAACAGATAACAAGTACATTCTATTATTACTCTTCTTGAAAAAAAAAAAAAAAAAAAAAAAGTATTCACTAGCTTTAGATTGTCTAGACAGCTTGTTACATAATTTTCAAACTACTGTAGTTTACTACATGCTATTTACAACTACTGTTGGAAAAAGCCACATATTTCTTCTACTAACCATATGAAATTTTGAAGTAACATGTGGGTTTGATTGCTCTTGTCACTTTAATGGTCTTTTGTCTTGGAAAACTTAAGACTTATTCCTCACAGTATTCATAAAATCTCTGCCAACCCCCTCAATACTCTAGGGTGGATCCCATCTGGCCCCATGGACTTGTGAACGTACAGGTGCTGTAGCAGGTCATGAACTGCTTCCCCCTGGGGGGGTGTGTCTGTTCTCTGTCTTTATCTTCCAGCTCAGGAGGCTGAATACCTTGGGGGTAGCTGGTGTGACTAAGAAAGGCAGAGGCAAAGGTGGCATTAAGTATCTCAGTCTTTTCCTCATTCTTGGTTGCAATGTTCCCAGCCACACCTCCCTCACATCCAATAAAGGATGGAGATCCTCTCTGTCTCTCTTTTTATTGTTAATGTATTTATAAAAACTTTTTTTTTTTTTTTGTCCATTATGACAGTGGATAGATTAACTACATGGTACTACATTACACTATGTATTTATTTGATTTGATTTACATGTCCAACTCTCCTACCCATGCAAGTTGGTAGGATTTCAGGTACTTTCCTGTGAAGAGAAATGCCTGTAAAAAGTCCATTAAAATGTGTCTCCTGAGTCTATCTACTATTCTCCATTGTGACAAAGAAGATAAGGATTCTGGTCACAACCAGGTAGAGATGACTTTATTATTTTGTATCCTAACTAGTAGTATATAGAGGGCAACCAACTTAACTATGTAAGGCAAGAAAATAGAAATACAGAAAATACAACTCAATTCTTGAAGAAGAAAGCAGATATTTATCAGATACATGGAAAGAGAGGCAACAGAAAAGAAGAAAAATTAGATGAGTCTGTGACAACAGATCTCATAACATGCTTCCAATATATGCTTTAGTTTAGAAAAGTTTTTGAAATTTCTGAATTCTATTGCTTTCTTTAGCAGGACTATCAATACAGGAGAAAGACTCATCCAAGGCTGACTGTTATAAACTGAAAATCTTCCACCAGCTACAACAAGCTTTGGAAAACATCCAGCATTTATGATATATACTCATAATGCACAAAGTCCAATTTCCTTTTCAGTGATAACATCTCATTAGCCAGATCTTGTAGATAATTATAAAGGCTCAAAACTTGTAAGCAGTATTCATAAAGCTTTTGATCCCTATATGTTAAAAAACTCCCTAAACAAAACAACTCAGAAAACCAGTTGCTCAGTGACATTTCTGAGCTGCAGCTGGAATCAAATCCTCCCCATAGTTCTGAATCAGACGTAACCACAGTGCAGGTAAGTCCCTACATCAGTCACTGATGAGAGGCTGTGTGATTAGGGCCATTAGGGCACATGTCCATCTCACATGAAATATTATTCTTAGTATCAGAAATAGTAAAAATAGAGATGCATCAATTACTTGAGTGGAAAATGTTTTGAAAGAAATTTTTCAAATGCACAAGTGGGAACTGACTACTACAACTAATGTCTTAGAGAAACCTTCGCTATGATTTATTTATGTACTCTTAAATTATGGCCTGGCAACAGAATATCTACCAGTGAACTGTGGCAAGTAATAGGTTTTTACATTATCATCTTTGTCAGGGTTCGTTTATAAAATTACTACTTTAAGGAGTTCTGAGAAAGGGCAAATCCCATTGATTGCTTGCATTTAAAACAAGAAAACAAAGACTTCAATAACTTAACTTCCAGATACAGAATTTGTAGAATCACAGACTGTTCTAGGCTGGAAGGGACCCCTAGAGGTCATCTGGTCCAACCTCACTACACAAGTAGGGACATCTCTACCTAGGGCAGGTCGCTCTGAGCCGCATCAAGCCTGACCTTGAATGACTCCAGGGATGGGGCCTCCACCACCTCTCTGGGCAGCCCATTCCAGTGGTCTTATCACCCTCATATTAAAGAACCTTTTTTCTAATATCCAGTCTAAATCTATCCTTTCCTAGCTTAAAACCATTGCTCCTTGTACTATCATTTCAAATCCTTTTGAATAGACCTTCCTCTGCCTTCATTTAGGCTCCTGTCAGGTACTGGAAGGTCATTGTAAGGTCCCCCTGGAGCCTTCTCTTCTCCAGGCTGAACAGCCCCAACTCCCTCAGCCTATCTTCATACGAGAGATGTTCCATTCCCCTGATCATTTTGGTGGCCCTCCTGTGGACACGCTCCAGAACTGGATGCAGTACTCCAGGTAAGGTCTCACAGGGGCAGAGTAGAGGGGCAGAATCACCTCTCTTGATCTGCTGGCCACAGTTCTTTTGATGCAGCCCAGGATGTGATTGGCCTCCTGGGCTGCGATTGCATATTGGTGGCTCATGTCCAGTTTTTCGTGCACCAACACCCCCAAGTCCCTTTCCACAGCACTGCTCTCCAGTATATCCTCTCCCAGCCTATACTGATAATGCTGGTGTCACGGTTTAGGGTCAGGGTGGCCCCTTAGACCTATAAGAGATGCACTCTGATAACTCCCTTCCTTCCCCTCCCCAAAGGGGAAGAGAAAGGGAATAAGGGAGAGAGACTTAGTGATTAGAAAAGGAAATTAGAACAGCTTTAATGATAATAATAATGATAAAATACATTATGTACAAATATATACAAAACCAGTATCGAACCCAACCCCCTTGATGGTAGTTACATCACCGTCACCACTGATGTTGTGGAGCAGGCACCGGGGGAGTCCCAGGCGGTGAGCAGATGGGAGCTGTGTTCAGGAGCTGGATTCTGGTACCAGATTCGGGAACACACTGATTGGGATCGAAGGCAGAATGGACAGAGTCCTCCTGGGATGCTCCAAGGAAGGAACTGAAAGAGGACCTGAGCCAAGCTGAGCAAAGCTGTCAAAACGGTCCAAGAGGGGACAAGAGCCCAGGACCTCCCAGGAGACCGAGTGAGCAAGCAAGCAAGCAAGCAAGCAGGTAAACAAAACTAGCAAGCAAGCAAGCAAACAAAACCAAAACTAGCAAGCTAACAAAAAACCTGTAGACCCTCCAGATCCCTCTGCTTTATACCAAATATGACATATACAGGATGGAATATCTCATTGGTCAGTTTGGGGTCACCTGCCCTGTCCACTCTTCCCTGCAGGTGCGGCCTTACACTTTCCTGCACCCCCCAGTGTGGTACACAAGATCCAGCAGTGGCCTTGGTCTGCACACCAATCCTTGATAGTAACTCTAAACATGGGGTGCTATCACTGCCAGCAGCAGACACTGTCTGTGAAAACAGGCTGCTTACTTCAGGCAGTGCAGTTAGAAGTACTGAACTGAAAAGTAAAACCACTGAACAGAATTAGTTCTGTTCTCACTCAAACCAGGACAGCTAGTTACCCTGGCCCAGGGGCAGGACCATGCATTTGGCCTTGTTGAACCTCATAAGGTTCATCTGGGCCCACCTCTCCAGCCTATCCAGGTCCCTCTGGATGGCACCCCATCCCTCTGGCATATCAACTGCACCCCCCAGCTTGGTATCATCCTCAAACTTGCTGAGGGTGCACTCAATGCCACTGCCAATATCATTAATGAAGATATAATAAACAACACTGGTCCCAGCACAGACCCCTGAGGGACACCACTCATCACCCTCCTCCATCTGGACATCAAGCCATTGACCATCACTCTCTGGATGTGACCACCTAGCCAGTTCTTTATCCACTGAACAATCCACCCATCAACACATAATTCTCCAACTTAGAGATAAGGATGTTGTGGAGGACTGTGTCAAAAGCCTTGCAGAAGTCCAGATAGATGTCATTATAGGTCTACCCTTGTCCACTGATGCAGTCATTTCATTATAGAAGGCCACTAGGTTGGTCAGGCAGGAGTTGCACCTAGTAAATCCATGCTGACTACCTAGGATTACCTCCCTGTCCTCCATATGCCTTAGCATATCCTCCCGGAAGATCTGTTCCATGATCTTCCCAGGCACAGAGGTGAGGCTGACAGGGCAGTAGTTCCCAGCGTCTTCTTTTTTGCCCTTTTTAAAGATGGGCACAATGTTACCCTTTTTCCAGTCACAAGGGACTTTACCTGACTGCCATGACTTCTCAGATATCATGGAGAGTGGCTCAGCAACTGCATCAGCCAATTCCTTCAGTACTCTGGGATGCACCTCATCAGGTCTCGTGGACTTATTTATGTTCAGGTTTCTCAGGTGATCATGAACCTTGTCCTTGCTTACAGTGGGAGGGACTTTGTCTACCTGGTCCTTGTCCTGTGGGCCACCAACTTGAAGGGTGTGAGGAGAGAGGTTGCCAATGAAAACTGAGGCAAAAATGTTATTGAGCCTTCTCTTCGTCCGTTGTTACTAACTTACCATTGTTAATCACCGGGTGGGGGGGGGGGGGGGCGGGGTACACCTTTTTTGACCTTCCTTTTTGTATTTAGATACTTATAGAATCCCTTTTTGTTTTTCTTTGTATCCCTCACCAAGTTCAGCTCTAGCTGTCCCTTGGTCTTCCTGACTATCCCTACATGACGGGACAGCATTCCTGTATTCCCCAAAGGATACCTGTCCCTGCTTCAACTGTTTGTGCAATTTCATCCTGTTCTTTAGTTCAACCAGCAGTTCATGACTCCGCTGTGCTGGTCTGTTTCCCTTCTTGCCTGATTTCCTGCACATGGGTATTGAGACCTCTTGCACTCTATGGAAAGCCTCCTTAAAGAGGCCAGCTTTGCTCTGCTCTTTTATCTCTGAGGACTGCCTCCCAAGAGGTATTGTTGAGAAACTCGTTGAAGAGCTGGAGGTTTGCTTTACTAAAGTTTAGGGTGGTGACTTTGTTTTCATCTGTCCTATACCCCTTAGCACAGTGAGCTGAACCAGTGTGTGGTCACTGCAGGCCAGACTGACTCCAGTCTTGATGTCCCCAACTAGTTCACTTGTGTTGGTCACCATTAGGTCTAAAACCACATCCCCTCGGGTAGGTTGTCTATTACTTGCTTTAAAAAGTTATCATCCAGGAACTCCAGGAATCTCCAGGATTGTCTATAGCCTGCCATGCTATTTTCCAGGTCCCCCAGCAGGATGAGAGCCTGCGAGTGTGATTTATCCTGGTGCTGGAGTATGAAGGCTTCATCAATAGCCTCCCCTTGATCAGGTGGCCTGTAGTAAACACCAACCACAAGGCTCCCTTTATTGTCATGATCCCTAATTCTTGCCCATAGGCTCTCAACTTTCTCATGGCTATTCTTCATGGACAACTCTTTACAGTTCATCCATTCCTTACGATAGAGGGCAACACCTCCACCCCTTCTTCCACACCTATCCCTTCTAAATAGCCTGTAGCCTTTGATAGCCACACTCCAGGCATAGGATTCATCCCACCAGGTTTCAGTAATAGCCACTATGTCATAGTCTTCGTGTAGCATGGTAGCTTCCAGTTCCCCTTCTTTGTTGCCCATGCTGCGTGCATTTGTGTAGAGGCACTTCAGTTGGGCTTCTGGTCATGTCACCTTCCTAGAGGGACACTCCTTTCTTTCTCTAAAGTGTTTCATGGCTGCTACCCTGTTGGCTCCTCTTTCCTGAGAAGCCCCTGCCTCATCCCTGTTAGGCATTGCCTGTACTGCAGTTTCTGCTTCATGCCTCAGGGCAACAGGTTGAAGGCCCTTACATAAGTCATCCCGTCCCACAAGCCCTGGTGTGTCATCCTGACTCTTTGGACAGATAATCCCGATATTTATTATTATCCCTCTCCCCCTTCCCATTTAGTTTAAATCTCTGTCAATCAGCCAAGCAATCTCTTGGGCAAATACCCTTTTCCCCCTTTGGGAAAGATGTCTCCTGTTTAAGGTCATCATTCCCAGTGCTGTGTAGGCCATTCCATTATCGAAAAACCCAAAACTGTGGTGGTGACACCAGCCCCGGAGCCATGTGTTGATGTGGTGTATTCTTCTGTTCTCTCCATTGTTGCTGCTTTCCACTGCAAGGAGTGATGAAAAAATAACCTGTGCTCCTGATTCTTTCACTAGCCTTCCCAAGGCTTTAAAGTCTCTCTTAACTGTTCTTGGACTACGTTCTACTGCTTCATCTCCACCCACATGAAAAATTAGAAGTGGAATTGTAATTGTTTCTTTTCTAGTTCAAACAATACACAATTTTGCTATACCAATAATTTCTTATAAGAATAATTTTAGGTCATATATTTTGTTATATAAATTATTATTATATTTTTAAAATCAGAACATGCATTTTAGGATATTCTTGCAACATAATTTATGCAGATTTTATTAAAGACAAACTAATAATTCTCTAAAGATATGGAATAGTCAACAACATTGTGATTTCTAATTACATTGGGGAACTCTGAATACTCTATGCCTAAAATTATATTGATGTGTTGCTGTAGTCATTATGTGAAGATTCGCACTTTGATACAGGTGCATTGACCCCATTTTTATCATTGTTTTTCTTTTTTTTTAATGCCACTTTCACTAGATATAACAGAGAGTTGTTTTGTAAAAGGTTGGAGATCGGGAATTTATTTTTAGCAAAGAATAAGGTTTGTTTCTTTTTCATTCACATATCTTTTGGCATCACCTAAATCAATGTGATAATTACAACCAAAACCTCTTAAAAAAAAAAAAGTATCTATTTACTATATGTATCTTGGAACATGCCTTTCATTTACTCTAACAATGGAATATGTACAGTATTCTGAGATACAACTGCATGCATTTTCTCACCTGCTGGTAAGTAATTTACTGGTGTTTACATTGATCATCTGATCTATATGCCAGGAGCAAAAAGACTTTACTGAATTAAATCTCCCTTCAGTGAGAGTATGTCAAAAAAGTATTTATTCATGATATTAAATTTAACATTGATTGAGGATACACCACAAAATGTGATAATCCAACATTAGCAAGGTATTCCTGATATGGTTAATCGCTGTCATTTATTAAAATCTTCACTGTATTTCAAGTCTGAATCTGTCCTATTTCAAAATTATCAAGGAAGAATTATCACACATTGATCTTCATAAACTCTCTGCCAGGATATAGTTGTTGAAGGCTGTACTTCAATTGATTTGTTCTTTTATATATATTGTAGGAAGAACAACAAAATTTGCTTCTAGGAGTGTGTACAAAAATTGATGGCATTGTAGAATGCTTTATAGCAGTGCAAGAGAAAAAAAAAAGTAGTGTTCTAATAGCGTTAGATATCTTTACACAGTATGAAGGGTTAGATATTAGCAATATTTACCAATCTCAGGATTTTTAGAGTGGAGGATGGTCTTTTTTTATTTATTTTTTTTCTTCACTTTGTTGCATGGGATATTTAGGCTTTATCACACAGGACATATTCATATATGAATCTATTTGTTAAACACCAATACTTATTTCCTGACTGCAAGCACACTAATGATCTCTCAGTATAGAGTCCTTCACACTAAGGCATATTAGCACCTTAAAAAATATGCAATACCAGAAGGCTGTAGTTTATTGCATTTGACAAGTAAAATTTGCTGGAACATAGATTAGGGAAAGCACTAGGCAAATTCTTAGGCCATTTCAGTTTACCACAGCATGAATTCTTATGCATGGGTCCCAATAAATAAATATTTTACTAAATAAAAATGTCATGTTAATTCAGGTTCTTTCAAGACAGTGATTTCCCAGTCTGCAATCAGTGTGTATCACCCAGCTTCAGTCTAGCTCACCCAGGATGATCTGGTAGCTGGAAGAATGAGAAATCCATTCTTAATATTTGCAGACCATTATCAGTAAATAGTCGTGCTTGTTCTTTTTAGATTATCACTAAACACTTATTATAGCAATATACAGTACACAAAAGAAATTAGTTTCAGAAAACAATAACTTCATGAATTTTGACTGGAAGGCTTTTCTGTTTTCCTTCATGATTATTATTTGAGATGGGTAGCCATTTTCTCCACATCATCAACCTGTTCCCATGGGTACAATGGCAGTGAGCTATGATACATACAGCACTTTGTAGGTTTAAAGCCAGTTGTAAGTTTATTAAAAATCCTTGCAGATCCATGGTATTCCTGACCTTAAGAGAGGTTAAAAGATAGTCTGTTTCCTGAGGGTGTGCTGATAGGCAGCTATGACACCTCTTTTTCCAAGAAAAGTAACTCAATACTGGTAATTTGAAGGCTTGCTTTCTGTCATCAGAACAAGTGAAGTATAAATCATGTATGTGGTAAACCACATAAAGGAAAAGTAAAACATCTCATTAAGCAGATGATTTCAATGCCCAGTTAAATAATAAATCTGTGAGCAATAACCAAGTACAAGAGAAAAGCAATGCCATAAAGACAAGCAGATTCAAAAGCAACTTAAACTATTTGAGGTTCATTTCCCAGGCTAGTAAGTATTCATTAAAAAAAATTTCAAGCAAATTTTACCAGTGTCAGAGACACTATGAAAGAACATTTTTTCAAAAAAACAACACAAAATCCAGTACAGGTATAGTTCTGAGGGAAACAAACAAACCAACCAAAACAAAACAAAACCACATTAAAAACAAAAACAAAAACAAAAACAAAAACAAACACAAACAAACAAACAAACAAAAACAAAAACAAAAACCAAACAACAAAACCCATAATAAACAAACAGAACCAAAAATACTCCTACCTCTTGCACTGTGTATTTATAGAGAAACAGCTGCCTAACTAGTTCTCCAGAAAATCCAGCACTTTGTTACAGAACCATCACTTCCTAAATGAACAAAAATCAAGGATAGATGCTGGGTGACATAAAGATCTGAAGAAAAGGAGCACATAACTACAGAAGGGTTCTTGAGAAAAATATAGAGAAGCTGAAGTTGAAAGACAAGCGATAGGAAAAGATAAGAGAGAAAAAAAAATTGGTAGCAATGAATAATGAATATTCTCAAAGGTTAGCCATTTAGAGACTAAACATTAATTACTGGACATGTTTAATTAATAAAACTATCCTCTAGCAAATAAAAATTCCTTTCAATTTCATAACTGAAAATACAAACCACTTTGTCAATATGTAGCTAAATCTTCTGACTTTCTGATCTGAAAATATGATGAAAACCACCATTATTTTGTTAAAAATAAACAGAGCAATATGAGTAAATCACTCAAGTATGTTGACATTCTCCATATAATAAAGGTAGGCAATATATTAAGATTTAATAAAAAAGGTATAATTTCCTAAAACAAACACACCCAATATGAGAGAATAAGCACCTTTCACATTATAACTAGTTAGTCACCAAGTCTTCATAAGAGTCTTAAACATAAAAAAGGGTAAAAATATGAAAATCTGGGTTTCCAGATAGAACATGGTTCTTTCACTGCTGGAATGAGCAAACCTGAAAATTAAGGTTCTTCTATCAAATGGTTTAGCATAGCAGCTTATTAAGAATATTCAGTCTTTTTCTGTCAGGTTAATTGAAAAAAATACCTGATTTAGCAAACATGGTACTAAAAAAAATGATTTGTAGTCAATCATAGATTTTTTTTTTTCCTCCCATATGGATATATGAGCTATATTCATATATGTAGAAGTAGGACATTAATGAAGCAAATAAAAATATAACAATCCACTGTGGAGGAAGACATGGGTATGGAATACTTAAGCAATTACAAAGCATACATCACAACCCATAAGTCATATACAGGTACATGGGACCTGAAGTGGGACACTCAAGGTTCTGGGAGGTCTGGATAATGACATTGGAAAGCTACCATCTGTCATCTTTGAAGGTTGGCAATCATTGCAATCTAGGAAGGTGTCTGGTGACTGGTCCCTTCCAACCTACCTTATTCTGTCTTTTGTTATTCAGACGTTCTTGGAAAAAAAAATTCAGTCTTCAGTCACTGGAACTGAAAATGAAATATGAAGGGTTTCCCCAAACTTTTTTTCATGTGAAAAGGGTTTTTTTTTCCATTTTCCTTTGGATGGGGGCTAAAAATTTTCTAGCACAACAATTTTCTACTACATAAAGTTGTACTAAATAGATTATGAATAAGGATGGCAGGTACATGTTGGGTCTTGGTTGGAAGAAAATGGACACTGTTATCATGTCCTGGAACCATGGAAAAGGTATGAAGGAAGAAGAATGGTGGAGAAAAGGTAATGAAGCAAGAAGGTAAAGCAGAACAAAGTAGAGAAAAACAGGACATGGAGGGTACTGGGTGAGTTAGATGACAGCCAGTCATGTAACAGGCTTAGGCATGTGAACAGTATGTGGGCTCTGGCATGTATCCAGTCAGCACTGTAGATACTTGTGACTAGTAAAGCTTGCTCTATATAACCAAGGGATATACCAATAATAAAGGTTTTTGCTTTATAGCTCTCATGGAGTTGCCGAAGTCCATTCTCCCCCCGCAGGTACAAGCAAATTTCTGTAATAAGGCTTAAAGGAAAAAGTAGAAAAGAGATTAGTTTGTAAATCAACTCTTTGTCATGCCTCTAAGGATAAATTGTTTTGGGTGTAGCAAGATCTCTTGCAGAGTGAAAGGAACAGCATATATGGAGATGCTGGTCCCAGCATGTAACTTGTCAACAGGTCTAAAACATTTTGTTTGGTGGACTGGATGACGTTGAAGGTCTCTTCCAAGCAAAGACATTCTGTGATTCTGTGATTCTGGTTTCTAAACTTAAAGAAAAGTCTTGTATAGGTCTCCCTTGGCTGCTATGCCTATAAAAAAAAGGTCTCACTTAGACTTCTTTGAAAAAATTCTGATGATAATCATTGGTGGAAAAACTTGCTTTGTTTTTTAGTACTCTCAAGGTGAAGTAAAATATGTAGAATTCTGGACTATACATATGAATATACAATGACAATGTAGAAAAATCAGAAACTCTGAGTGTTTTATTGTTTGTTTTAGTTTGTTTTGAGTCAGAAAAGTGAAGCTCTTCAAATCCATGCTGTTAAAGCAGCCTACAACTTCTTGGGTCATACCACACTTTCCTGAAGAAATAAGCTACAAATAGTAGGAGTACTGCAAAACATTTACATAGAAAGGATTGTGTGAGCTTACAAAGACAGCATTTGTTTTCTTCTACATACCCAAGTTTTACAGTGAAAAATGAATCACAAAGTTCAACTAGAATTCATAGTACAGGGTCAAGTGACCATCCTTTTACAAGTATTATTCCACCAGAAATTAACTACTCAAGCACCAGAATCAGACAACAGAAATCTGACTTGCTTTCAGAAATTAGGTTAGAAATGGATTCTTTAGAAGTAATTTTTCTGTCTTATGTTTTTTTCAGTATGGTTCCTAGAAATGTTGAAAGACAATCCTAACAATGATAATTGGTACCTGACTTTTTCTTTTTTGAGGGCACTAAAGAATTCCCTATTCATCACAGCTTTTTGATGAATGCACGCTAGGTTACTTTGCTTGACTTAAACTCCTTGATCCTAAATGTTGATTCAAATGGCAAAGAAAGCAAAACCCTAGTTTTATTGAACAGTATTTACGTCCTCCGGTCTCCAACCCAAAGATTATGCTAACTTCCCTTATTTAGGTATTGATAATTACAATATGCCTTCTGCAGGTGTAAGACTGATTAATTAAATAACAAACTCCCAAGAATAAGAGCCCTATCAAAACGTTCTTCAAGAAGTATGCAACATCTAAAACATCCAAATATACCACAGCATGAAACAATTCTTTTTTCTTCCTTTAGGGAATTGTTTATTTTTCATGAGTCTGAAGTAGTAACCTGACACATAACTTTCCTCACTTCAAAGCTGGAAACTGCTGTGAGAGTTAAAAAGTCACTCTCTGTGTCTGATCACTCTGTCTCTTTTCCTTCCTCTTTCTTCCATATCATTGTCTTCTATTTTTTCCTGCTAAGTTTCTTATTAAAAACAAAGCCTCTTTATTTTTTAACTTTCTGTCCTTTTTTATGTGGCCACATGGTCACTTTTAAAGCCACTAGGAGATGAAAATTCCACTTCAGGAGATCAGGAACTTAGCTACCAGTCACCCTAAATGAAGGAGAAAAAAAGACCTAAAACAAAACCAAAAATCTACCCCAAAACAAACCAACTGAATAGAAAAAACATCAGAAGTCTGATACATTCTTCATCCTACTGTATTGTTAAGGAAAAAGTATCAAATCATAATGCCTCATGTTCAATATTTATTTTCTCTATGTATTTTTATAATGAATACCATTGCTATTAAGTAACCAAATTTGCTATACCTCAAAAATGTATTACAAAAAAGCAAGATAAAAGGGAATATAGAAGAACATATTAAAATGCACATCAGGAGGTGTTTGAGTTTTTTGTGGGTGGATAAATCCACCAACATTTCAGCCTCCTAATGCATATCCTTTATTTTATTGCTGGAATGGAAGATCAGCAGCATACAGAGTGCTCCATGAAAATTAAATCAATGTTTTTTTCTCTGACAGATTATTTGAGTGAGATTTTATTAACATTTTAATTACATTAACTGAATGAAATGTAAATGTATTGTGAGCTTTACATACCTTTGGGTTCATAAGAAGTGAAGTAGTTTTACAGAGGTTATTTTTGAGACTGCAAAAGAGAGAACCAATTCATTCCTTGAGATGGTGGATGAAAACATGTTACTTATAGAAGTCTTCTGAAGGAAAGACTACTAACTACAACATTTTCTATATATACTCTATACTAAATATATATTTGAACAGTAAAAAATACATTCTGTGCCTACTTACAGTTAAGGTTTTTGAACAACAGAATCATAAAATAATATAAAGTTTATGGCAATAAAGAATATGAACACTACAGATACAGAAATGATTATTAATAATTTAAGATAATATACTGAAGGCTAAAGGTACTATAAATTAATTTGAAAATATACAGCAAAATAATTATGGGATTCATTACACCTAACCTGGGAGGCTAAACATAATGTATGTATGTTAATCTTTATAGATTCCCTTAATAGTTAGAAAGAAATGATCACTTCCAGCAAGCTATTCTTCTCATCCTAAAATATATGCATGCAATTGTGAAGATTAATTCCCATAATAATTTTTAGTTCTTCATGTTGACTTCCATTAACAATAAAGCTTCTTTGCCATGGAATGAGTGACAAAATGCAGATTGGTAAGTATGTGTCTGCTAAATCCAAA
>JAAGNO010007540.1:16251-37174 GCA_033439905.1 Ceryle rudis
GCATTAAAAAAATAAAAGTAAGATCTTACCCATATTTATTTCTTTTCTTTCTTTCGTTCAGTCGAACCTTGATAATCTATGGTAAAAACAATGTATCCTCACTACTAACTACTGCATTTTTGCCTTTTATTTACTGGACCAGATGTAAAATAATAATCAATTTACTCTTCCAGACATCATACAGTTTCAAGCATTTATTCCACTTTGTGTGTTGATGTTAAATCACCTTTTCTCTACCAGGGTACCAAGACTTCAGAGAACTCACTAAGAATACTGCAACATTTTGTAATAACTACAACATGAGAGAGCAGGAATTAAAGACTATTATTATGTGCTTAATTCTGGTGTCTGTAAGAGGATGATCAAGCTGTAGATTTTCTAAGGAGCATGAAAGTTGATAATGTACAGCATTATCACTCATCTTTGTGTTAGTGACATTATGACTAGTTTGCCTGAAACAGGTTAAACTGCTGATAGGAACCATGTTGCTCCATATTGTGGTGGACACCAGGTACCCACCAATGACATTCCCCTCCTCAGCTGGACAGGGGAGAGAAAAATGTAATGAAAGGCTCATGGATCGAGATAAGGACAGGGATGGGTCACTCACCAATTACCTTCATGGGCAAACCAGACTCAATCTGGGGAAATTAGCTTGATTTATTATCAATCAAATCAGAGAAGGATAATGAGAAATAAAAACTAAATCTTAAAACAAATTTCCCTATGCCTTTGTTCTTCCTGTGCTTAATTTTACTTCCTATTTCTCAATCTCCACTCCTCCAGCAGCACAGGGGAGCAGGAAATGGGGATTATGGTCACTTCATCACACGTCATTTATGCTGCTCCTTCCTCCTCAGAGGGAGGACTCCTCACACTCTTCCCCTGCTCCAGCGTGGGGTCCTTCCCACGGGTGACAGCTCTCCACAAAGTTCTCCAACATGAGTCCCTCCCATGGGTTGCAGTTCTTCATGAAATTCATGAAACTGCTATGGCATCTGGAGCACCTCCTCCCCAGCCTCCTTCAATGCCTTTGATGTCTGCAGAGTAGCTTCTCTCACATACTCTCACAATTGCACAGGTTTTTTTTCCTCTTGTTAAATAGGTTATCCCAGAGACACTACCACCATCACTGATAGGCTCAGCCTTGGCCAGTGGCAGGTCCATCTTGAAGCTAACCATGGTTACAAACTCTGGCTCGGTACTTTATTTCTGGGGTTTTTTTTAATCACTTTCTCCAGATTTTGTCTGCTGTTCCCATCATTAAAATATTTGAAGTGGTTTGGGTTATAATTTGTTTTACCAATCACATCCTTTAACAAACTAGTACATTATCATCACTTACCAAGATTGGCATATTTGAATACTGTCAACAGTTTTCACTTCTTTCCTGAAGCCACCTGAATTCAGTGTTTCTAATAACAAAATTACTTCTATAGCATCTAACATCACACAGAGTCTGATATAGCTACCCTTATGTGCCAAAGTAGTACTTCTCCTCCAGGAGTTGCACCATCAAAATTTGCAGGAAGACTTGTGATAAAAAGGTACTGATCAACCAGAGGGACAGAAAGAATGAATGCCAAACAGGTTTGGAAGAAAATAAAAAAAAAATAAGGTAGACTATATGATTCATAGAATCATTTAGGTTGAAAGGACCTTTAAGATCATTAAGTCAAATTGTAATCAAATGTACACTGCCAAGTCCACCACTAAACCATGTCCCTGAGATGTCTAGACATCTTTTAAATACCTCCACAGATAGTGACTTCACCACTTCCCTGGGCAGCCTGTAACAATGCTTGACAAAAGAACATTTATATACTTATATATTTACAGTTAGTTATATGTATGCATGTTGTGGGAATCAAGATATCTGTGAATCTTTACAGAAAGAATAGATGGAGAAGAAGTAAGAGGTGGCTAAAAAGCACCCAAGTCTGTTTGATCTAGTAAATAAAATACATAATGCAGGGACATGTGTATATTTTGGTTTCCTGTTATAGTTTGTTGAAACAAATTTCAGAGCAGGAAACGTCAGAAGGAATTATATCTGTGGAGTTCTGGTCTTGGAATCTGTGTGAGGATGAAAACCAATATGACTTTGAACATACTTCTTTGATGAAATGGTAAGACTTCAGGAAAGAATGATTCATTAGATGACTCAAAATTCTATTTGGTTTTCCTTGAGATGGGGAGGTCCTGAACAGCCTACTAAGCTATAATTCTTGTTAAGAACCACTCACTGGATTGTTCCTCCTACAATATACTTAAATGTAGTAGCTCTGTGTTTTTATGATGCCTCTTAAGCCTGACAACTAGCTGACTACCAGTGTAATAAAATTATGTCAATTATCCTGGCATATATTCCAGCATTCAACAATAGAGAGAGACTCCTTATCAGGGAGTGTAGTGATAGAATGAGGGAGAACCTTTTTAAACAGTTGAAAGAGAGTAGATTATCTTAGATATTAGGAGGAAATTCTTCACCGTGAGGGTGGTGAGACACTGTAACAGGTTGCCCTGTTGGGTGCTTCACAACTGGAAGTGTTCAATTCAGGCTAGATGTGTCTCTGAGCAACCTGGTCTAGTGGGAGCTATCCCTGCCCGTGGCAGGGGGATTGTATCTAGATAATCTTTAAGCTCCCTTCCAACCCAAACTATTCTATGATTCTGTCATCTTCATGTTTCCTTGCTTTTCTTGATTGGTGTGCATCAACCTATTGCATCTTTGATTTCTACCAATATTCTAGTCTCTGAGACAATGACTATCTTTATCTGTTACATTTCTGTGGCATTTAGAAGGAATAATTTATCATTAAAAATGAAGATTTTTTTGACACTACAGCTGTGCAAATTATTATAACTTCATAAATTGTTATGAAACAATACAATATTACTGGCAAAATGTCTACCTTTCAGTGCCTATGGGTATTGAACAGATTCATGTGGAGAAAGGCTCAGTCAGAGAATTTGAGTGATTTACTCAAACAATGCAAGATTAGGATGTAATTGCTGCCATAACATTTGGCAAATGTAGCAAATTCCTGCTAGTTGTTCTAGAATAAACTTGAATGGTCCCTGGGCTCATGCTTTGGGTTCTTTTTATGGCTCAAAAATAAAATTAATAGTTCTGTAAAAGGCTAGTATATAAGAGTAAAATGATATTAGAAAAATATTCTGAATGATGGGAATAAATGGATCTGGTTACTGACTTTGAAATACCTAAAATTACCTGAGGAAATGAAAAACTAAAATTAGTAATGCATTTGAGCTTGTGAAATCAAATAGTGTTAAAAATATTTGGAATATAATCTAATAAATCCTACAGCAGATGACTTCAGAAACACAAAAGGCTGAATGAATTCCCCTAAAGTGCTAGAATTAACAGGCTTAACATTAACATGTTACATGCACTAATTTTTTTTCTCCCACTCCTCCAAATGATCATTTTCAAAGGCAATAATAATAGATACAACTAATAATAAAGAATCAACTATGGACATATTGTCTAAGGAATGTTGTAAGTGACTGATCCTCTGCCTACCTGATGTCCCTGCCCAGACTTGGGACTTCCTGCTCACCAGCAGGTCCAGCATGGCATTTGCTGCAGCTGACACATGTACACCCTCCCAGCACCTGGTTTTGGGGAGATACATATACCCAGACACCAACAGCAGACAGGACTATGTACCCAGGCTGTGTCTGGTGCCCTGCACCCTGATGGTGCTGAGACCCTCACTTTCCTCACTCACCCAAGTCTACTGACACCACCAATTCAGGGTGCCTGCACTCTTGCCTGACACTTATCTGAGCCCAAATCCACTGACATCCCCAGCATCCATCACCTCATCCCTACAGCACTCACATCTGCAAGGGACAGCGAGTGAGGAGGTGCTGGAAGACTGATTTAAAGAGAAGCCAGGCCAGGCTGGGGACATGAGGCACAACGCTGGGTCACATAAGCATGCTGACTGGCCATGGTGAGCACACAGCCAGACTGTCTTATACATAACCCCCTCCATCTCTTCTCCCTCTGCTGCTCCCCATTCCCTTCCTTTTATGTTCCCTCCCAAGTTTTGCATAGTCCCACTGACACTCCCCTCAAACATCCAAAATTTCTGTTTTCTTGTTTCCAGCTTCTTAGGAATTATGAAGCCCAGGCTGTTCCTCTCCAAAGCTTTCCCCAGACCTTCTCAATGGCTCATCAGTTTGTGACTGCTGACTTTTAATCCTTAGCACCATGTCTGCTGTCCCTTGTATATTGTGTTTGTGTCACTGTGTCTTCTTTTATAACACTTCTCCCTTTAGTTATTATCCCCTTTGAACTGAAGAGGTCCTTGATGGCATCACCTCCATAAGGTGGACGTTCTAATCTTCCACATGTCATTACAGTTTCTTTTTTTAGACATATTGTTTTATGAAATACTTTGAATTTTGAGAAATAAGTAAATAAAAAAAGTAGAATCTGAAATTTACTTTTTACTATATGTGGTCAACATATTGCAGAACTATAACTTTTTCTATCAGTCCCATCCAGATATCCAAGACATCTTTAATAGCCTAAAGTATTGCAAAATGTCACATAAATTTAAGGTTAGCAAACTGCTCATTATGAATTATTGTAGATTGTCAAAAATACCCAAAGACTGTAAGCAAATAAATTTTCTGTGAAAAAAAAGTGTTCTTTATGTCTTGAATTTCCCCCTCCTTCCCAGAAAAAGTCTATTCAATTGACATATTAGTTTCAAAAATCTGAAAATTAAATTCCATCCCTTTTCTTTGCAACATTTACTCAAATTCTTCTGAATCATATTGAAGATACTAGCAGAATTTAATTGGCCATAGCTATTTTCCTGAACTTCTTAATAATCACTTCTTAAGGAGCTCCTTAAGGAACTCTTACAGTTTGATGAAAATAGGGATACCATACTAGTTCCCTGCATAATACTTTGAATCACAGCATTATTATTTGGCTGTGGCCTTTAGCCACTACCCAAATACATAATAAATAAGGTAATAAGCATACATTATCAAATGCTATAAATAAATATGTTTCCAGTTTTGCCATTCAAAAACTAATGCTCTAGTGGAACAGAATAACTTAATCTTTATGCTTTTGAATTAAAAGGATTGGGTAAAACCACATAGGATTCTCTTACGACACTTTGGAATGGAAGAATATTTCTCTTCATTTGTATCCCTTATGTATACTGTAAAACTCTCACACATATAGAAGCATATAGCAATCATAATAGCAGAAATATAAAGCTGATATATTTGTATCAGAGTAGTTTAGAAATATGATGAGACATGAAAACTACCTCTTTATGTCTAGAGTGACCTATAAACAAGAGAATACATTTTGCAGTCAAAATGATTTAACTGTAATAATCTTTCTTTACTCATGTGTGATGAAAACATTGTCTTGGGAAGAACAAGGTATATGAGAAATAGATCTTAGACAATACAGTTATTGAAAATTTTCTATTCTGAATAACTGATAACTGAAAGATCATATTAGGCTAATATCATATATGTCCTTTTGTTCCTGAGTTTCTGCTCTCTGAATGTAATTCCATTTATTTGGTATATGTTGTATATTGATTTGCCCAATTTTGTACCTTACATGTTTTGCTCAGTAAAGACAAAACCACTCTTTTCTTTGTGGTGCTTCAACTGTTGTGTGATTTCTCATTTGCAACTCAACGTTCATAGGCTTTTTTGGCTATGTCTTATATTCTGCTGCAGCTGCTTGAATATGTATGCTATAGTGTTTTTCACTATTGCTAGATAATTTTCTAGACTCTTTTGCCTTTTCCATATCTCTCTTTTTGTTATCTCTCTTCTACTGCTTTGCATTTTCCTGGCATTTTGTTATCTCCTGTATATACTTTTCCAATCTCCAGAGGTAACAGTGTTATTAGTGTAACCAGTTACCTCAGTGTTTGCAATTTGCCCAAAATTATACTGAAACAGATGAAAATTGAAATGATTTTATTATTTTTAGTATTACTTCCTCTTCTTCAATCAACATATTGAATGACACTACACAAGCATTTAGACTTGAAAACAGCAGTATATGAATTTTGTTGTTGTTGTTTTGGTTTGGCTTTTTTTGTGAAACATTATATTGTGTGCATAACAATTATAATAAGCAATGTAATGCAGTTGACAAATGTTATGGGCCTGGGGGCAAAGGTAGACTCGTGTGTCCCTGACCAAAGGTTGCATTTGCTGCTGTTCTATGTCCCCAGTCCACCCAGCCGTGTGAGCACAGTCTCCACAAACACTCACACGCACACACACTGCAATACCACAGCCAACTACACAGTTACCACAGGCAGAGAACAGTGCCTTTACAGGCATCTACATAATAGAAACAGCACAGGTGTTCTAGTTCTGTTTTTCATCTCCAGATGGTCAGGATTGAAGTTCACTCTAAAACATGTGTGCACGTAAACACACATGCACATATTTGTGCAGGAGTTGGTCTTCAAAATGAAGTTTATCTGGTACCTTTTCTCCCTTCCAGCTGCTGGTACCTGGAAATTCAAGCCATGGGTATTTGATAATTCTGCTCCAGCAGCCAGTGCTCAGACCTGCATTCCTACTTGCTGGATTGTCCGTCCTGAGCTTCCTGAGTGTTCACAGACACTCGAAATAGACAGGTCACCCACACAGAAGAGAGATAGGACTAGGATTTGGTAAGTGGGACAGACTGTACTGAGCAGATCCAGGGCTCTCAGGTGTACTTACTATTTACATATATCTGGTCACTTTTATACCCTTTTCCCTCTGTTTTTCTACATTTTTTCCTCCCTGATCCTTACCCTAAACATCCCATAGTAAGATTTACTCAATCCTGAACTGCACTTCCCTCCTGCATTCCTTAATAAATCCTAAATCTCTTTAGGTGTTTAGGTGTTCTGGGGAGGTAGTTTGACTCCTCTTGGTGTGTTACTTACAAAGAGATAACTGTTCCTTTTGATTGTCTTAGGAACAGCTAGGACTGTGTGCCCCAGTTCTCACTCACAAAGTTTTAACTAATAATCAGCCATTTATCATTACTCCTCTGACACTTGCTAGGTCTCTGTTTTTCATTTGTTTAGTATTTTGTTAAATCCCCTAACCAAGGCATTTGATATTTTCAGGACTCCTCGTGAAGCATGTAAATCTCCAGGATACTTTGAAAATGTTGGCCATTAATCTGAAGGATAAGGTGGTATTTTGAAGCTTACATAAAATTAAACTGGTTTCCAGAGAACTGTAGAACTGTATCAGTATGAGTTCTGAAAACAGAAGATAGTACTATATGGCTGGATTTTTTTTTTCTTTTTTCTTTTTTTTTTTTTTTTCTGTGTACATGTTTGAATGACAGATAGCAAAAAGCTGCTCTATTATGAACCAGAAGTACTGTAATGGACAAATCATTATTTCAACAATAAGCCTGTTGCTAATGGAGTTTCTGGCATACAGCAGTATATAACACCAACTGTTTTGTTTATTTAAAAGGGCCTACTAAACAAGTTTCAACAAATGGAAAGTGAGGCTTGTCATGTATGGAACACAAATAAACTAACATATTTCCTCCTCTTTCTACAGTCAAGAAATATCCTAACAACATTTGAAAAGCTTGGATTTATTTCAAGTACTTCAGAGTGTGAGGACTTGAGCACTCTCAACAATGGCAGTAAGGTTGGGGTAGAGCATAGAAACTGATACACACAAGTATTTTAGGTCGATAAATCATTTGAATATTCATACTTTTTTTTTTTCTTTTATTCTTAAATGAGCTTTCAGCCAAAATTAATATTGATAGATTTCTAAAGCTTCTTTTGATATCTCTTAACCGTGGTGCCAGTCTTCTTCTTCCCTGTGGTGTCCATGACATTTCTGGTTTTAGCTGCCAGTTGTGCACCCAGAGTTATCGACATAATAGCAAGATGTACTTGGACTGAGGATGGCCAGGACCTGAAAAATCAAAGCAAGTTCAAAATGTGAGGACAAAACATAACCAAAACAAATCTGTAAAACACAAAGGGGTGTGTGTGGAGGGGGTGGGGTAGGGGGAGAGAAGGAGACAAAGATAAAGAAAGGAAGCAAACTGTTTAATTCCATTACCCACATGACAAATCTTCCCTCTTAAAGAGCTGACTGACAGAAGCACCCCCTTCACTGACTTACGAGAGCATGGAGTTTGCAGAGTTTTCTTTATTTACAAATGTAGAGATTTACATGTCCTAATCTGAAAGCTGAATTATTTTTTCCAAAGTCAGAAATGGCTGAGGACTAACCTATACACTGGTGGCATACCATTTTAAAAAGGGGGGGGAAGTTACTATGTATAAACAATTCAAATGGTAAACAATAAAATATAAACAGCAAGTATTAGCAATCTGTTTGGAAACGTGGCTTTTGTTTTACTGTTTGTTTTAGCCACCAAACTGTCCTGCCCTAGTTGTTATATGCCAAGCATAGTCATCATTTATCATATCATCAATTATTGTTATGGTTTAACACCAGCCAGAAATTAAGTACCACATAGCTGCTCACTCAATCCTGCCCACTGCAATGGGGCAGAGAATCAGAAGGATGAAAGTGAGAAAACTCATGATTTGAGATAAAGACAGGTAAAGCAAAAGATGCACATGCAAACAAAGCAAATCAAGGACTTCATTCACTATTTCTCATGCGTAAGAAGGTGTTCAGCTATTTCCAGGAAAGCCAGGCTCCATCATGCGTAATGGTTACTTGGGAAGACAAACATCATCACTCTGAACATCCACCTTTTATTCCTTCTTCCCTCTGTTTTATATGCTGAGCATGGTGGGTGTCATATGGTATGGGACATCCCTTTGGTCAGCTGGAGCCAGCTGTCTCAGCTGTGTCCCCTCCCAACTTTTTGTGCATTCTCAAACTGCTTGCTGGTGGGGTGGGGTGAGAAGCAGAAAAGGCCTGGACTCTGTGTAAGCACTGCTCAGGAGTAACTAAAACATCCCTGTGTTAGCAACACTGTTTTCAGCAGAAATCCAAACCACAGTCCCACACAAGCTACTATGAAGAAAACTAACTCAATCCCAGTCAAAACCAGCATGTGACCTTTCACTGAAGGATGAAGAAGGTTTTTGAAATCAGTAGCAATGTATTTCTCTGCTTAGATCTGACATGCATATTCCCTGACAACATTCCAGCTTCAGGGAATGATGAGGGAAGAAACCGGAAGAGCCAGCAGATCAATACCTGGCTTTGAGGTGGTATCACTGGCGGAATTTTTGGGGTTTTGATCATGGGTCAGTCTACACAACAGTAAGCCTTCTGGTGGCAGATGGGTACACCTGTCTCAAACTGGGAAAAGAATCTTGGTGCAGGAGTTGACAGGGCTTATTGAAAGGGCTTAAACTAGATTTGAAGGCAGAAAGGAACAAAAACAGGTTCACTAGACATAAATCTAGGGGTAGCACATCAGTGTTTGAGGGACCATGTGCTATCAAGGTCCTTTTTATTTTCCATCTCAGTAGAAGTAGGGAATGGAGATCCACATGGCAGCAAAGACATAAGGGTTACTGATGTGTTAGAAACCATGAAAGCACCTAAGAACAGTCATATAAGAATGAGGGCTTCTACCCCCAAAAATGCGTTGGGATGAACTGAAGTGCATTTACATCAAGACTAGGGACAATCCCCATCCTTTA
Source organism: Ceryle rudis (assembly GCA_033439905.1). Lineage (NCBI taxonomy): Eukaryota > Metazoa > Chordata > Aves > Coraciiformes > Cerylidae > Ceryle > Ceryle rudis. The sequence goes on from JAAGNO010007540.1 coordinate 25,947, forward strand.
TAAGATGCGGGGGAAAACACAGTAACGAAAGGTGAGGAAAAAGCTGAGGTACTGAATGCCTTCTTTGCCTAAGTCTTTAATAGCAAGAACAGTTGTTCTCTGGGTATCCAGACTCCAGAGATGGAAGACAGAGATAAGAAGCAGAATGAAGCACCCATAATTCAAGGGGAAATCAACACACACAAGTCTATGGGGCCAGATGGGATCCACCCAGGTACTGAGAGAGCTGGCTGAAGTACTCACCAAGACACTTTCCATTATTTATCATCAGCCCTGGCTAACTCGGGAGGTCTCAGCTGACTGGAGGTTAGCAAATGTGGCACCCATCTACAAGAAGGGCAAGAAGGAGGATCTGGGAAACTACAGGCCCGTCAGTCTGACCTCAGTGACAGGGAGGTTGTAGAACAGATAATTTTGCATGCCATCACATGGCAGGACAACCAGGTGATCAGGCCCACTCAGAATGGGTTTATGAAAGGCAGATTCTGTTTGACTAACCTGCTGTCCTTCTAAGATAAGGTGGTCCTCTTAGTGGATGAGGGAAAGTCTGTGAATATTGTCTACCTAAACTTTAGTAAAGCTTTTGATACCATTTCCTGCAGCATTCTTATGGAGAAACTGGCTTCTCATGGCTCGGATGGGTGTACTTTTCACTGGGTAAAAAAGTGGCTGGCAGGTTGAACCCAAAAAGTGGTGGTGAATGGAGTTAATTACAGTTTATGGTTGGTCATGAGGTCAACACCAAGTTGGGCAAGAGTGTTGATCTGCCTGAGAGCAGAAAGGCTCAACACAGGGATCTGGACAGGCTGGATTCATGGTCCGAGGCCAATTTTATGAGATTCAGCAAGGCCAAGTGCTAGGTCCTGACCTTGTAGGTCACAGCAAGCAGGCTGAGGGAAGACATAATTGCTGTCTACCACTCCCTGAAAGGAGGTTGTAGCAAGGTGGGTGTTGGTCTTTTCTCTTAAGTAGTGAGTGATAGGACTAAGGGACTAAAGGATGCAGCTTCAAGTTGTACCAGAGGAGGTTTAGATTGGATATTAGGAAAAACTTATTCACTGAAATGGTTCTCAAGCACTAGAACAGGCTGCCCAGGGAGGTGGTGGAGTCATCATCCCAGGAAATATTTAAAAGATGTGTAGACATGGTGCTTAGGGACAACAGTTTAGTGGTGGAGTTGGCAGTATTAGGCTAATGATTGTACTCAATGATCTTAAAAGTCTTTTCCACCCTAAACAATTCTACAATTCTATAGCTTGAGTTCAAGTATTTTGGTTGGGGTTTTTCTCTCCTAAAAAGTTGGGAAGATGCTGAAAGAAATACCACCACTCCCTCAATAACTACTAACAAAGATAATAACTGAAAAGAGAAGGAGATGTCAATGTCTTCAGGCCCAGAATGGGTACAGCAATAACTGTGCTCAATCTATATGAGTCACTTTGAAAATCCTGCTTAATAGTTCTTTTTTATTTTCTGGAGATTTGTGTCTCATCCTAATTCCAGAGATTCACTCCTTTGCACAAATGTCATCAATAATGGAACATGACCTGCCCTCAAATGTTAGATTACTCATTGCAGAAAGCTACCCTAAATAGTTGTTAGGAAAAGATTGTGAAGAAGCCCTGGACATCACTCATCATTTCATTTGAATAACTTATTATCACCTTTCCCCATCCCTTGATGGATGAGCACTGACTGCAACAGTTGAATGCTCAGTAATGGTGGGAAAGCAAAAAACAATCTATAAGTATAGAATAAAGAACAAAAAGGAAACACAATCATGCCATTTTCCATTTGTTGTTTATCCATTCTTTTAGCTTAACTTACTCCATCCCAGGAGGATATAGGGTTGAACTGATGGTCTTATAAAGGTAGACAAGATATGATGAGGTGTTTGCTACTTGGAAATGGGGAGTTGTGATTTTGGATTTCTAAAATCATTTGTGTAAAAAGTTTATGGAAAATGCTCGCTAACTGTCGTATACATAAAGGTGAAGGAAATAAATTATTAGGCAGATTTTATGTTTGGGTTTTTTAAAGAAATAGAAGTACTACTTCACCTGAGGCATATTTAGTTCTGACAATTTTTACCAGACACTGAAGGCACAAACTATAAAGAAGTCCTCATAAGTACTGTGAAAGTTAGCAGACGGTTTAGGGTTCCAAAGCTTTTAAAACTGTGGATGTTGATATTTACTAATCTGTCATTATGCCCAATAGTAGCATAAAATTTGTCTTTTTGGACTCTACCAAAGACAGAAAAAAATTCCATAAAAAAACTTCCCCTTCCCTAAAAAAATATTTGATTACCAATGTGCCATATAAACACACACAGATATTTTATGGGATGCATTATTAAGCATTACTATGCCACACTCAAGAAGCATATCTAGTACTACTGCCAGACTGAAACTGTATGTTAATTGCTAGATTGGAAGATATTTTATCAAATTTAAAAGATTTTTAACTTAATTGAGAAGACAAGCACCAAAAGGTACAACTGCAGTTGATGGATTAAAGACATAATCAGAAATGTATCCTTGCTACAAATTAGATAAAAATGCATTTAGGGGATTGGCACCAGTAGTACATTTACCACCTTGCTCCTGCTTTAGAGATAAAAGTCCTGGCAGAAAAAAAGTTCAGCATGCAGTCAAATGTGTGATTAGGCTGTCATTTTGTTCCTATACAGCTGCATGACTGGCAGCAGCCATCTAGATTGCTAAAATTTTGCCCTTGGCAAACAGAAGATGGGATTTCTTCCCATTTGAAGTCTTAACTTATTCAGAGTTGTATCTTAAACTGAAACTGACACTTTTTTCCTCTCAGAAACCTGTAGCACAAACCTCACAGGCAATTAAAAGAAATGTCCTCTCTGACTCATTAACAACATCATAGAAAGACTAAAGACTGTTAAATAAAAGTTACAGAACTGTTCATGTCACCTCAAATTTCTTGCCCTGGCAGATCAGTCATGGCTCTATCAGAGGAAAATGAGAAAGATTGCCCACGTCATAAATAAAAAAATGCAGTATCTTAAATTTATCAAAGGAAGTGAGGGCACTATAGATTTTTTTATGGTTTAAATGTCTAGTAACCTTCACACCAGCACGTGTGTGACAGTTATTTTCCAGATGCTGAAAAATAGCATCACTGTTATGCTATTTTTTTTCCTAAGTCTTGTCCACTGAAATCCTTTTCAAATCTTCAGTTTCTTCCTGATTGTCCTTGTATCTTCATTTATTCTTAAGGAGAACTTAACTTCCTCCAGTTTTCATGAGCTTATCTAGATGTTTAAAGTCTTATGGCCTGTAAAAAAAAAAAAAATAACTAGCAATGCAAGATTTTGTGGGGACAATTAATAGACTATATGATGTACTTGGAAAAACAGGGTAGCTTTTTGGTGTGCAAGGCTTCTATTTTCTGAAGCTATTTATATTTATTTTGTTGGTTTGTTTTTGTTTTTTAGTTGTTGTTTTGGTTTGGTTTGGTTTTGTACAATATAATATTTGGGAAGTAACTAAAATAGAACCTCTAATTTTTTTTTATATCATTCAATCAATGTATCATCTATAAACCTTCAAAAAACTCATAATTTAATGCCTAAACTGAAAAATATTTGAAAGAAAGAACCTCTGAAACAACTGAAAGGATCTTTGAAATAGAAGCCTTCATACTTAAACATTAACTGAGAATTAGTAATAAAAAAGTATTATCTTCAAATACCTTTTCTCCTCCAATTGTCAGCTGAATAAAAGGTTCTGGGATAGTGATGTTCTTTAGAATAGAAATAATAAAGTCAACAAAGATTTCTTCTTTGATTGTCCTTGAGAATTTACCTATTTTGCTTGCAATTGAGTGACCCACTGCTTAATAACTTACCAGCCCCTTCCCTGGTCTCCCCAGGGCCATCTCTTCTCCAGGTTAAACAGCCCCAACTCTCTCAGCTTATCTTTGTATGAGAGGTGCCCTATCCCTCTGATCATTTTTGTGGCCTTCCTCTGGACCTGCTTCATCAGGTCCATGTCCTTCTTGTATTGAGGACTCCAGAGCTGGACAAAGTACTCCAGGTGTAGTCTCACCAGAGCAGAATGGCAGAATCACCTCTCTTGATTTGCTTCTTTTGATGCAGGTTGTTGACTTCCTGGGATGCAAGTACACATTGTTGGCTCATGTCCAGATTCTTGTCCACCAATACCCCCAAGTCCTTTTCTGCAGGGCTCTTCTCTATCACATCATCCCTCAGCCTGTATTCATAATGAGAATTATCCTGACCCAGGTGCAGGACCTTGCACTTGGTCTTTTTGAACATCATGAGGTTCACCTAAACCCACTTTGTCTAGCTTGTCCAGGTCTCTCAGCTTGGTGTCATCTGCAGACTTGCTGAGGCTGCCCTCAATCCCAGTGTCTATATTATTGATGAAGATATTAAGCAATTCTGGTCCCAGTAAAGACCCCTGAGGGACACCACTCATCATAGATCCCCATCTGGATATCAAGCCGTTGACCACTACCCTCTGGATGAGACCATCCATCCAATTCCTTATCCAATGAACAGTCCACCCATTGAATTCATATCTCTCCAACTTGGAGAGAAGGATGTTGTGGGTGACTGTGTCAAAAGCCAACCATAAGTCCAGATAGATGACAACCATGGGTCTTTTCTTGTCCACTGATCTAGTCACTCCATTATAGAAAGCCACTAGGTTGGTCAGGCAGGACTTGCCCTTAGTAAAGCCATGCTAGCCGTCTCAAATCACATTCCCACCCTCCATGTGCCTTAACAGAACTTCTAGGAGAATCTGTTCCATGATCTTCCCAGGCACAGAAGTGAGGCTGACAGGTCAGTAGTTCCCAGGGTTTTTAAAAATGTATGTAATGTTTCCCTTCTTCCAGTCACCAGGGACTTCACCTGACTGCCATGACTTTTCAAATATCATGGGAAATCATCATAGAAAGAATACCAGTGAGAGTTAGACTGGGTAGCTTTCAGTTCAGAAGAGCTTAATGTTAATGTTACTGGCCTCACCATATAGCGAAAGAAGTTTATGTCATACAGAAGGAAACATAATTTATTAGAAATCTCTAACGGGATTAAGATGTTAAATTAAATAAAATAAAAGCACAACACAAGCAATTGAATCCACTGTAGTCAAATTATATTTGCTATATCATTTTAGAGTCTTTATTCAACAGGAAAGAAGGAAACCTTTGCTTAATAAGTAAGTTGCATTACTAACTGAGAGCCAGCAAACAGAGGTCTAAAACAATCATAAACAATTTAACAAAGTTTTGGATATTTTAGTTGCTTGTGTTTCTCTTTTATAATCACTTTCAAACATAATTTCTCTTTTTCCAAGTGTCTGAGCATTGTATACATTCTCCTGGGAAATCTGAAGCCAAATTAAATTTTCAATTATAAATACAGACATCTGTGTCGGAAACACTTAAATTATATGATAATAAAAGCCTTAGGATTTATTGTTCATGTATTTTTGTGTCTAAAAGAACCAAAGCAGATATTCTTTACAAGCTTTCACCCATCATATCTAGCAAATAACTTTGCATTTTAATTTTTTTTGTATGTGGTAAATAAAATAGCAAGTAAAAGTGATATTTTCAAATACAAACATAACTGTCTGTAAATATTCCAATCACAATAAAATACCAGCTACATAGTTTCACTCCTGCTGTTCCCTAGGAGTTAATTCCTTCCAGGGAACTTTATTTAGCATATATACCTAATATACAAGTATTTGCATCATCAGAATTTTTGCTTTAGAAAAAAAGTAAAAAGGCTCCATTTTTAAATAGAATAGGCAAAATAATTTGTGCAGCATCAAGACGATTTACAGAGAAAAGGAAAATAGAATTTTGTATTTTAGAAGACAAAATGTCTTCTAAAAAGATGTGCAGTCAGAATAAAAGCCATTCAATGTCTGGCCACAGTAATGACAAGGAAATCAGCATCTTTCCCATTCTCTTGTTTTATCTACAGCTCTCCAGTTTTTATCTACAATCCAGATACTATGATTTTTGGTTTTGTTTTGTTTTTGTTTTGTTATGTGTTGGGGTTTTTTTCAATGAGAACAGCACGGAAAAAAAAGTGTGGCTAGGGGTGGAAAAAATAGTAACTGCCTGGAACTGACATCCTATACTTTTTTCTTTTATGGATAATTCCAAGTTGCAAAGTAGCATCATACAAATGAAAAGGAACTTTTTCACCGGTTCCCTAGCACAGCTTTGTTGTGCTATTTGAGATTTACCAAAAGAAATCATAATCTGTTACTAAACCTATAGAATTCAATAGATAACAACCAAAATAAGGTGATAACAATGAAAAGAGTGATTAGAGATTAAAGATCCAAAATTCTCAGAGAGGCAGTTTACTTAAAGTGGACCCTCTGAGGTCAGTGCTGTGTCCAATCATGTTGCTGTACAAAGTAGATATCATGTAGACCAGTGAAGTAAGTTTGACTTGAAGTGGACTCTGTGTACCACACTCCCCTACATGCTGTAACAGAACTTGACAACTCTAGGTTTTTATTGTTCCTTAGATTATGACTATGGATGGCTGAAATTTATGGTCATTCACCAAGTAGTATAGCATTACATCAACCAAATGAAGACTTCCTGAATTACTCCTGAATTTCGTGAAAAGGCCTGGAGGAACAGGAAATCTGAAAAACTAAAAATAAATGATGGCACATTTTACTTTTTTTCAAATATAATGGATTAAACAACATTCTGAAATTTACTTAAAACTAAAGGAAACCTAACAAAGCTAAAATTTCAATAATTAATTTAACCCCTCTGTGCATAAAATAATCTATTTTGTTCAAAGTGAAGATATTCCCAGATAGTTTCTTTTATTCTGCAAGTGGAAAAACCAAACAAGTTATATTAACAACTTGAGTTATAACATTGCATCTGCACAGAAAACTGTCCAAGACATTTTATTTTTAAAAAAAATGTATTTCTAAAGTGCATCACTGAGGGAGGTAACTTGCATAAAACAAACAAACAAACAAACAAACAAACAAACGTATGAAAATGTTTTTGCAGAGGTGCATCAAAAAGACTTATATCAGCACCCTCAAACATGAGCCAATACAAAGTGGTTCTCGCTGCCACAGACAGCTTCTACTTCTCAGCATCTCTGTGGCCTCTGTGCAGCGTTTGAGGTCACTTGATAAACATAAAGCCAGATCTCTACTTGTTCATACAATAATGGTAATGAACATGCACATTATGTGTTGCTGCAGATCCTAATTTATCAGGAATACCTGCACTTTAGGTATATGATTTTGATGTGTTTTACATTGCATTACAAGGACAAGCTATTAAGCTCTCCTTTTAGCTTGTCAGTTCACTGACTATGCTGATACATGGATTCTGCCATAATATTAAAAACATGGAATAGTATCACCACTGATACCATGATTTAACACTGACTGAGAAGAACTGGTACAGAAGAATGTTTGTACAGATACTGACATTACATATACAGAAAGTGCATTTAATCATATCTTACATTCAGTGTAAGACAGACATAAAAGCTTTTCCACTTTCTTTTTCCAGAACAAGAGGATGCCTCCATTTAATACAAATGAAACTCAGTCACAGCTCTTGCTAAAACTTCTTACCATCATGTGGGAGAAGATATTTATATACAGATGTTACCATAGCATGTTGTTAACATAACATGCTCCAGCACTTTTCCTATGAGCTATGAAGGCCTATGTAGTCATGGAGTGTGGATTACTTGGAGATTCCTATCTGAAATTGCTTGCAAGTTCCCATGTTGAGTATGTAGGGTTATACAAGGTCCTGTGAGTCTGAAAGCTTATGCTCCAGATAGTCCTGTTGTTGTGATTATGGCCTTTAAGTCTGCATAATTGGCATGCTCTTGAATACAATCTTGTTTATGAGACAGAAAGCTACAGTAATAATTGCCTCATATTATCCCTTAGCAATATCTATACACCAAGTTCAGAGCCTTGGCCATGCCTAAATAACAGATGATAATACTAAAATAATTAGTCCCCTGATCTTACATTAAAAATCAGAGCTTGAAAGCATCTCATGACCTGCTACTTCCTTCACATGTATTCGGGTAACTAAGAAATCAAACAATGTAATTTTTGAAAAAAAAAATCTTTCTGCTTATGATACCTTTGTAAAGGTGGTAGGTGAAGATGAGTATGAGAGAAAAATGACATCTCCGAAGTGTTCTGTTTTCAGGTCTACAGCATTATTGCCTGCATTACCTACAACAGTTGGAATGGTTTTATGCTTTCACTGTATTATTTTTTCATTTTTTATTTGTTGCCAGATCATATCAGAATCTTCTTAAGGATAATAATGACATAAAAGATGTTAAAAAAAAAAATTAGTATCATCATCCCTGTTAGGTTGTCACTAATATTATGTCTACATAATAAATACAAGTAAATAAAACAGTCGGGTCTTTTTCTGCACTGCTGAGACTAGGTGGCACTATCCAGCTTGTGTCCATATGGCTAAGGTTCCTTCCCTCTTAAGGCAGGGTGGCTGAGTTCAAACTCCTTTGGAGAAAAGCTTGTGGCCTCTTCAGTTTCATGTGCATTGACTTTGTGCCCACACTGCAAAGCTCTTGGAACAGTTTCTAGCTGAGGAAATGACCCAGGAAGGTAAATTTGCCAGGGGAGGTTTAGGTTGGGTATTAGGAAACTTTTCTTCACAGAAAGGGTTGTCAAGCACTGGAACAGGTTGCCCAGAGAAATGGTAGAGTCACCATTCCTGGAGGTATTTAAAAGACATGTAGTTGTGGTGTTTAGGGGCATGGTTTAGTGGTGACATGGCAGTGCTGGGTTAGCTATTGGACTCAATGATCATAAAGGTATCTTCCAACCAAAATGCTTCTATGACTGGAGGTCTTTGTGGCTATTTACATCACAGCACACAATGTATGCTATATGTTGTGGTATAAGAAATTCTGAAAGAAAGCCTGAGGACTGAGTTAGGTAGAGGGACTGAGAGCTGGCATCATCTAGTTCTTATTACCTGCAGGAACAATTGCTTGGTTTCCCCAGATACAGAGTTATCTCCTTCCAGAAGGGATCCTGACAGTCATCTACATGAAAGCACAGTAAGAAATGGAGTGAGAGGACAGGAAACATAAGGTCCAGGATGATGATGTATGAAAACCCACAAATAGTTAATGAAGTCATATGTAGGGTAAGAGCTGTTTTTTTTAATATATATATATATTCTTATGTTTCTGTTTCAAAAGCAGTAAGCAAAATGGTGTTTAGAGAATGGAAGTACATAAATGGCAAAAAAAAACCAACAAAATCAAACCAAAAAGATCCAAATCCTTTCATGTTTAGGATTTATTCAATATTTAAGGGTGTTAAAAACACTGTGGGCTTGCTTGCAAAGGCTTCAGATGGACATTTCTATCACTGCAAACTGTTCAGATGTCATAACTAATGCACTTAGCACTTTTTAGTACTATATAAAGGCTGCTATCCAGAATGCTTTATTCATGCTCCATTTTTATTATTTTTAAATAAATTTAGAAAGAAAAAATTGCTATGCAGCTTCTGTACCATCTTTTTTTTGCCTAGTTGATGCTAAATAATACTCAGAAAGATTTGGAGGTTGAATTACCACCTTTGTAAAACATGCAAGTATCTATTTACTCACGTTGTGCCAAAGTGAACGAGGCATTTCTTTTCTTTTTTTGTTCTACTATCACTATTGTTTATAAAATGCAATTTCATGAACACCTTGAGAGGTCTTTACCAACATGCTTTACTGTTTAACTTCTTCCTCCCCCAAAGTTCTAATTTTGCTGTAGTTAACAGATTGACTTCAGTCTAAGTCTCATTTTGAATGTACTGTGATACAGGGACAAGACTTTCTGTGATATATATGCTCTCCTCCAGGAAGTGAGCTGTTATCACAAAGAATCTCTGAAGTTAGGTTGCAAACAGACTCTTTCTGAGACACAGACATGCACTACAGTAGGTGATAACATCTGAGTATTTCACAGTGCTGAGACCAAAAAGTGTCCTACTTTGATCTTAGTAAATATTATCACTAAAACTTTGAAGGGGCAATCAGTAAAGTCTGAAAATCTGTGGGTGGAGGTTGTAGATCTCTTTCCTTTCATCTGCTTTAATATTATTGGTTACTTTTCTCTCTAGTAGAAGATGCTGTGCAATATGAAATGAAAAATTATGACCCCTTTCTGGTGTAGTATTGCTCTGAGCCAGAAAAACCTTTATCACAGATTAACTCCTCACCTGCTCTCCTTCCAACCACCTCAGTCAGTTCCGTACTAAGATTCTACATTCAGGAGATCTTTTCCTTTTGGCACCTTCCTGGAAAAGATACCCAGTTCTAGACCTTTTCTCTATTCTCTAGAGGCAGGGGAAAACCATGTGCAAGTAATACTGTGGCAACTTCCAGGAAGAACAAGAGGAGTGGAGGCATATAGAGTGTGAAGATTAGTTTCAGAAATACTTTATTATTACCTTATTATTATTATTATATTTCTAATATCACTTTGGCTATTCATCAGACAATGTGATTCTCCTTCTTACTAACATTGCAGGAAATCCAAATCTTTTTATTTCACAAGAAGTGTATTTTTTGGAAAGTCAGAGTGTCTAAGCATAGTTAATTCCTTTCTAGATTTATGGAGAACCTACAACAGCTCTGCAACCTCTACTTCACTTTGAAAATCTGTAACAGCTGTTAAGAGGGCAGCATCACAGGAAATGGATAAGGACACAGTTTGGGTGTAGGCCTGTAAGGAACCTCGAGTGAGCTAGGTTATTTCTCCAGTTTGTCTCAGACCTATTTTTTGGTTTTATATGACTGGGAAACATTAGCTTTTCCCTCAGCTATAGATACCTTTTTAAAGTTACTTTATTTCTATGAATTTCTGTTAAATATTAATTGAAGTATTACAATATTAAATAGGGAACTTTAAATAACAGCTAAATTACTTCCCAGGTAGTATGCACTATAATTCAAAGATACACTGAATTGCAAACCAAACCAAACCAAGCCAAAGCCACATAAAAACAAACCCCAAAACCCTAAAAAAACCCCCCACCCCAGAGAGCCCCAAATAAAATTAGGGAAAAAAAAAAAAAAAAAAAAAAAAAAAAAAAAAAAAAAAAAAAACAAAACAAAAAAAGCAAAGAGATTGGATAAGGAATTTTAAAAAAAAG
>JAAGNO010007541.1:0-10028 GCA_033439905.1 Ceryle rudis
AGATATTTAGGAGAAGGCTAGAAATATGGAGAAGGAGAAAACAAGGAGAAGTAGCTGAAGGTAGATGTTTTCAAGCAGTTCTGCTCACACAGCTCACAGGGCTCATTATGAGTCCAGACCAAGGACAAAGACCCAGGACAAAACAGTAGGGTGAAAAGATAAATATTTCCCTCCTCTTCCTTTACTCTATGCAATAAAAATATTGAATAGTCTGAACCGTAAACCTGTAAGAGGTGGTGCATGTCATCAACACCAACAATGGAGCCACACAAAAAGAAAACTATTTGGGAAACTTGTAAGGGAAAACTCTCTCATCCACATGGTTTCTTCTTTGTGAAGATCCTTCACACCATGCCTGATGGCCAGAGTTTTGTAACCTAGAAGGTTTTTGTGTGAGGAGTCAATGGGCTTAAATTTACATCATGTTTTTAGCTTTAAATTTACTGCATTAACATTCCTATAGAGACACTGAAAAATATTTCTGTTTTCTCTTTTCACTTTGGAAGGGCAAAGAACGATCGTTAGGGCATGTATTATGGTGCACTATGAACATAGCAGCATTCGAAGGCTTGTGTGGCTCATTTTCTACTGGTCATTTCTCCAACAGAGCTTTTAATGGACTTTTTGCTCTTTGCAGTTTTCTGCCATGCTTAAAACTTGAAAGGAGAATAAATCATTCTCTGTTGTTTGATTTATTTTGTTTTGTTTTGGTTTGTTTTTTTCCCTTTACCAGTCCAGTAAATAACTGCAGTAAATATCACCAATAGTAAATAACAACTACAGAAATCCTGTCCTTGTAACAGCTTCACTCATGCAAATTGCTTGACTTTCATGCTTACTTTAATTAATTTTAATGGGGCTAATTATGCCAAGGAGGTGTTCTCACTTGTGAAATAGTTTTCAGGATTAGATTTTTGGATAACATGAGGTAGAAAAATCCTATGTTGGACATATACTTGAGACAAGACTGAGAATCACAAATAAGGGTGTAATTCTTGTTAACAGACTAGTGCAAAAATTTTATTTCTTCCTTTAGTGCATAGCAAAATTTTACTATGTATAAATATTGAAACTAGATGAACATCAACTCTTTACTAACTAGTTTGTGTCTTTCTGAACTCAGAGGAAGTGGTGGTTGCTTCTGTTTAAGGAATTTGACATTTCAAGAGAGTGATGAGTACATGTAACTCCATCATCTCAGAAAGCAACAAAAAAGAAATGTTCACCATAACTGACTACCCTGGACACCATCTTCTGAAAATATTGCTTCTTCCTACAAATAAATGAGAATATAAATGAGACCTAAACACACTTCTTAAATATCGTGTTTTCCTAGTTTTTCTTTGAAAAGCATGTCACTTCCTTGCATAAGAAGCAAATATCTTTGCACTGTAGTGCAGAATGAGGTGCAAATGGTGCAGAGAGGTGACAGCTAAGGTGACACTCCATCTCACATGACGTGGTCATGGCCCCACAACTGTGCAGAACCCTCCATCCAGAAGGCATCACGATCTAGGCCTGAGAAAGACTAAAGAGGAGAAGAATTAGTCACAAATTTCTTCTTAGACTGCTTTATATATTTTGATTATAAAATTACACATTCACAGTTGGTGTTCAGATGTTTGAAGTACACGTAGATGTTTCTATCCTTGCTTAGAATTTTTGGGGCTCTCTTGACATGGCAAACCAGATCTTCTTCAATTTAGTGCTTTCAGTGTATGTAAACAAACAGTAGATTTCAAAACAACAAGCTTTTTCTCTTTAGTTTATTAATTTATATTGCTTGAGAAAGTAATGAATCTTTTGGAAAAGGAGAGAAAGTATATGTAGGTTGTTTCTGCTGGTCCTGCACTAAGTTCTAGAGAACACCTTATTTTTAATTTTGCTGCATACGATTCTATATAACATGAGTGTTTTAGTGCTGCAGTATACAGTGTCACAGGGGATCATTGGTATACTTACAGGTCTCATAGTCAGGTTTAACAAAGGTTATAGATTCTGTGCCATAATATGTTTTGCTTTGATTCTTCATCTCAGACACAATGGAGTGTTTGTAAATACCATGGTGCATTGGTATGGTACATAGTAGCATGTAGATGGATTGATGAGTTAGACGTCTTAACTTGGCATTCTACAGTTAGCTGTTTCCCCTGTTTACAACCAACATACATTAATTTAATGGTTCTGCAATTACAGAAAAAAGATTATCAGGCCACTTGAAATTCCCCTACTAGAATTCTCTTTCATATTAGCGTAACATTCTCAATTACAGTAATATATGTCTGATCATTTGCTTTACTGCAAAACTTGATTTGGATTTCTTGTTAATTTATGTTGTGACAGTGTTTAACACCAAATATAAATAAAATGCCTTGGAAACTGGTTGTTAGAAATAAAAATGTTAATCAGACTTCTTCATAGAATAATTTTTATGTACTAAAGTTTGTTATTCGATTGTTGCAAACTAGCCTACTTTCAGTAAGCACAGCAACATCTGGTTGACTTTCAGAGAAGGGATAAATAGATTTCTCTGAGTTGGTAAGTAACAGTGCTAGTGACAGAGACATCAGAAACTCCTCAAGTTCGGACACTGATCATATCATTGCAGAGGAGTATAAGCAAGAACTTTCTAACAGAAGAAAGTAACAGCTACACTGCATTCACAGAAAGTTATCTTACCTGATTAATTGGCTTGCACTCCAAACAAGCTTTTCATCTGCCTTCATCTGAGAAGCCAAGTTATTGCAATGGAGGCCACCAGCAGGCTAAGAAGGGAAAGAATTTAAAAGTTGGGAAAATACATGTCAAAATCTGTTTAAGGCAATATGAAAAACTGCTCATGTACATACAAATAGGTGAAAATTCTTTTTCAGCTTTATTTACCTGAGAATGAATTTCAGTTTGAAGAGGCCTTTATGTCGTTTCAGGCAAAGCACCTAAGATATAAGCAATTTTCAACAAGAGTACTACACATTTGTCTTTATAACAATTTGTATGTAACAGCTTTTATGCAAATGACACTAAAGTGGCACCTTTTTTCTAAATTGGACAGTTTTATGGTTATAATTTTCTTCTGTAATAACAGCAAAAAAATGGCTGTCCCAGTGGAGCTGAGCATTTCATCTCTTGTGCTGTTTTGTGAAGTTGGAATGACAAGTTTCTTTCATTTGTGCAAGGAATGACAAAAAAACCCTTGTATGACTTGGTTGTGGTAGATACGTTTGGAAGCAGCAACAGTCCCCCGCCACCAACCTTTTTTTCTGCCAGCAAGAATGGTACCATAAATTCATAATAATACCTAAAGGAACTAAAAAATATTGCATTATCTCTGTTCGTGCTCTTTGAAGGACATAAAGTACTTTGTTAGTTTAAGCAGGTGCTGCTTTGGTTTGGTCTTTGGCATTGCTTCCCACTCCTTCTCCAGATGTCAGACAGGTGACTTTTACAGACCATGGTCTTGGATTTAATTAACTATGATACAAGAGAATTTATGGATTTCATGCAAACATCCCAAGACATTAGTATAATAAACCAAGTAAAATAGACAGGTGCTTGTTGCTTAATTGACTATGAAGTTCTGCAACAGCAATGTGAGAAATTCTGGGTCTTTAACATTACACTCTATCCTAGTTACCAATTAATTAGTGAACTGTAACCAAGAAACTTTGTGATGGATGATTTTACCCCCATGAAGTGATAAATTGGTAGACTTTAATTGAGGTGTACAATAAGGTTAACAAAGTCAAAGTTGAAGTCTGATTCTTCATCTCATAAAACAGAATCTCATAAAATATAATTAACTGTACTATTTAGTAAAAACCCCACAATGTTTATTTAAATGTGAACAGCCAATAAATGCTAAAAACCCCTGGGCCTTTCTCTCTTAAGCTATGTATATGATATCTATGTATTTTATATATATAAACTAGTTAAATTTGAAGTATTTTTTTAACCACTCTTCTGTTAGAACTGATTTTTATTTCTACTTCTGAAATATTACCTGTAGTGCTTCTTAGCACTCTGCACATTGGCTTAGGTAACTAACACTAGTTTAGGAAAGCACATACATACCTAAGTGCAGGAGTTCTTCATGAGAAATGGGCTGATTGCCTCAGCCTGGGTCCACAAACTATATGTTTCACCATAGCAAAGCCTTGGACTACCTGGAAACAAATTCATGATTTAGCTGCACTTTGAATCCTCCAAGGTATGTTGTTCCTGCTGTAATCCCTAGCAAAGAGTATGCAGGATAGACAGTAGAATCCTATGCAGGACACGGCATAGAAACCCTTGTTTGGAAGATGAACAAAACAGGATATTTTGTCAAGATGATATATTTTAGCCATTAGACACCAACTCTACATTTTGAGGAACAGAGATGTCCACTGTTTAGTTCATCCTCCTACAGGAATGGGAGAAAAGCCCAATACAAGAGAAGAAAGGCCTAGAAGAACCCTCTGTTTCTCTTAAACTTGGACTAAAAGCAGGTGAGTTAACATCACAGCCAGAGGATGCTTCAGGGGTAATGGAAGAGCAGGTGCCATTTTCTGAGACAAAATGCAGCCACCCTTTGGAGAAGGGAGGTCAGAGTTTAGTCTTCCTGTAGCCCAACCAAAACAGCATGCACCTTGTAGCTTTCTGTATTTGACACTCAAAACTTTGATCTTAAAATTGCCATGGTTGCTAATCCTTTTGTCCTAGAAAGGTAAGTCACAGGTATTGATCCTCCCTTCCTAGGGCCAAACAACTACACAGCTGGTGTCTTCATTTACCTTTTTAGGTTCTGGACATCTAGTATGGATAGCTTGCTCCACTTTCATTTCAGGATGTAGATTTATCGTTCAAGGAAATCTTACATAATTTGTGATCAATGTCACTTAGTATGTGGGGCACATCACAAAGCTGACCTTAATTATTGTATTAATGAGCTGAAAGGTCAAGTTCAGCACTTTTTTTTTAATAACACTTATAGCTTGAAATGGTTTGCATTAGAAATATAAGGTGTTCTCACTCTACTCAACAATTTATGTCTTTGAAGTTCCTGTGTTTTGCACTGTACTTTCCGTTTCAGCTATACAGTATCTATACAGGTAATAGCTGAACTGTCAGAGTCAAGAGTGACTTGAGAAGTCTTAGAATTCTAACCAAGGGAAAGCTTCAAAATAATTAAAGCAAACTAATGCAAAAGGAATTTTCTGAGTATAATGACTAAGGGGAGGAGTTGATTACATTAATATTAGAATATTAAGCTTGAAATTTGGCTTCTAAATCCCCAGAAAAAACTCTGTCCAGATTCATTAACATTCCTATAGAGAGGTATTGGCAACCTCCATCCTCCTATCCCAGAAAAAGAAAACAAAGCATTTTGAATACAGCTGAGTAGGTGTTTTGTATGTTTGGGGCACTCCTGCAGAAATCACATCTTGTCTTTAATCATTTGGACTACTTAAATAATTACTCAGTAAACCATCTAATTTATAAATATCTGCTGATGAAGAAGCACTTCTGCTATTGGGGGAGGGCTGTTGATGTATTATTTACATTTTAGAAGCACAAATTTCTTTTTCTTAGTATAATATTAATTAATAAATACTATATGCATTTAATAGTGCCTTTCATGTGAAGACCTCAAAGCATCTCTAGGCTTTTACCAGTAGGCAAACTGAGGCAGATAACTACTAGGCTGCATTTTCAAGGTCACTGTGTACATTCCTGGTGGAGCTAACAATGGATACCCCTGTGAGTTGACTACAAATCCTGAAACCTACCCCTCTGGCCCATTGCACTACATGACCACCACGTACAGTAATAGATTATTAAGGTTCTGACAGTCTAATGGTTTACTTAGTCTGATGTACCTTTAGGGCTTTATAATTACAGAAATGTGTTAACATTACTATTAATAATTTTTTTTTTGGTCAAACCTTGAGTAGAATCAAGTTAACAAACATTCGTCTTGCTGTCCCTGAAAACCAGTCATCAAACAGGTTATAAAGGATATTGAATGAATGGGCTATTTTCACACACACACACACACACACACACACACACAAAAAAAAAAAAAAAAAGAGGTTATTTTTTTAAACTCTTCTAAATAAAATTTTTGAAAGACTGAATAATTACATCATCACTCAATAAGCACAGCTAGAAAAGAACCAAAGTTAAAAAAAAATAATTTTGAAAGTCCTAATCAACTAAGTCTTAATTAGCATCTGAACCATGGCCTCTTTGCCCTTTTCTGGCAACATAAAGGGACCTGGAAGTGTGGGTATATGTTAATATACTCTTCCATAATTGTTGAAAGAGATTTAAAGGTTTGGGGAAAAAATAAATTGCTTCTATGTTACCTGCTATATTTCTCATTACTTTAACTCAGTAGGAAAAATAAAATCATCTGAGTTCTTCCAGTAATGTTTTTAGTTTCATGCACTAAGTTTACCTCAACTAAAAGGCTTTTTGGTTCAACCTCTTCTAACCGGAGTGATCACTGCATCATGAATAATCAAATGAGATTAACCAACTGTGTCCAGGTCCAATTGTCCTATTATTATCCACAGAAAAAGCGTCCTTTGATTTTAGACTACTTTATAGTCTACTACCATAATCCCTGTAGCCTATCACCCAAAAAAACCAACCAACCAACCAAAAAAACAAAAACAACACTTTTTTTTTTAATTTGAATGTTCTTTATCCAGTCTTCCTTATCTGCTGTCTATCTGTAGCATGCTTGACAGTTCACTATCCCTGTCATCCTAGTGTGTTTTGTGCTTCGTTAATTACAAAAATCACATGGTGATTAGAAAGCCTTCATGTGCAAATCAAAAACCATGATGCACACAGATACACATAGCCATTTACTGCACTTGTCAGTCACTGCAGGATGTCAGAAAAAAAAGGCTCAAAATTCCCCTCTCAACATTATTTCTCAAAAGTGTTAATTTTCTATAGCAAGGTAATGGACTGAGAAAGGGCACAGATCCTCATAAATCCTACCTTGGTGTAAATTAGGAACAGCTCCTCTGAAACATGCACAGTTGCTCTGAATAAGCAACAGAGATCAGAATCTGACTCAGGAACTTTGCATATTCACTATTAAATTTGGAAAAGGGAACCCCTGCCTGTCTCAATTTCTCAAGTGCTATCTGTCTGTTACCAGGCACATGCACATTAATTGTGTGTTTTAAAACTTTGTTTGGTTGAACCTGTCATCCTAGGCTAAAATTGTGTGACCTAACTTGTAGTAGCTTTTGCAGTGAAGGTATCATTTACTGTTGAGTATATTTTACTGTGCCGTTATAGATCTTTTCACTCAACCAGCTGTCTAACATGTTGAATAGTCTTTCATCTTGTCAAACACTTCCATTCCCCTTTCTACAGCTTTCTCAGCCAACATGTACACACCTAATCAATCTAATGCCACTGTCTCCAGACTTTAAAACCTAAAAGCACTGCCCAAACTACTTTTTTAAAGAGACAGCCATCCCTTTCCAGTAAATTCATCATCTAGGGGACTGATAAATTGTTAAATGAGAAGAAACACTTCCCTGAAACTGTTACTCTAGGTCCAGTCTTAGAGCTCCAGTTCACTCACTGAATCTGTCATTCTGTAAAGGCTGTTGGGGGCTTCCCTTCACACTGATCATGTATATGTTAATGTAATGTAAAATTTAATTTAATAAACATCTTACCCATGGAACTGAGCTTAAATCCTCTTGCTTTCGCTTACATATACCTTTTTTTATTTTTTTCTTTCCATTTTAAGGCAAACAAGATTAGTCTGCCTCAATCTGTTCAATGCCATTTTTTTTCCTTTTTTTTTCTGGTTTTTTTTTTTTTTTTTTTTCCTCATCCTTCATCAATGGAAACTCCATTAGTAGATTGATATTTATATCATATGGGAGGCAGATGAAAAAAAAAGCCATTGGCATTGCTTTCAGGTGGCCCCTGCTATATGATATAGTGTATACCTTATATGGTATGGAGTATTCATCAGGGCTGCTTTTATTTTTATTACTTTTATTTTTATTAGATATATTACCTCCTGAGACTGTATGAAGTGAACCATGTCACTGGGTGAGATTACTACTCAGTTAATAGCAGTTCTGAAATCAGTCAATTGGGAATAGGCTATGTTGCAAAAACCTCTAAAAAGTATATATGTGCAGTGGGGGACAGGGTAGCTCTCCAACAGGGATGATTTTTCTTCCTTTGCCAGATTCTCCAATGGAATATTTTTCATTTGTGTGCTCATTTCTATATGTGCTTTTAGTTAAAACAGATAGCAACACCTGAAACAAACATTTTATAGCCAGCAGGTATGCATGAAATAGAGAGGCCTGAACAAACAGGTAGAGGTGGGTTCTTTGTATTTTCAGTCTGGTTTTGAATTACTAAGGATGGAAGGAGGTAGAGACACTTCAACCTTTAAGCCCCTTTGACATTCACAAAGTGCTAAAAGTCAGCTGGGGTCTCAGCTCTGACAAATTTGCATCTCTTTGAATATGACGCTTGAAAAGCCAAGCCGCTAGATTAAATTTTGCCATGGAGAAAATGAGAAAGGCTTCCATCTCCCAGGTCTACTGGGAGGATCTTTATGGTTGATTTACTTTTTTAAAATAAATGTTTCTTTATGTGTTTTCTCTAGTTTGTGTCCAGCCTTCCTCTATCAGACATGCTGTAACTTCTGCCAGTTATATCAGCACACAGTAAGTCAACCTGGGAAGAGTACAAGGTTAAAGAATATTTCAATCTAAACTGCATATCCCTTCTGTGTTTTCTGATTAAAATTTGCAAGCAAACCTTGGAATAAAGTATACCTGACATGACTCCTAAAATAATTTACACAGTTTATAAACCAGAGGCTAAATCTTCAAACTCTCCCCGTGCCATTTGTATGCAGAAGTGCTGCAGGTTTGCAGGAGCAGGCCCAGCTATGTAGCTGAAACCTTACTACAGAGGACAGCAGACAGAATAATGATTGTAGTGAACCCATAAAAATAATAAAGTGATTGTCCATTGAACAAAATCTACTAAAGTATGAATTATCTAATGAGCTGTTGCTGTGGTTCAGGCTGATTTATCCTGCATTAAGCCAACAATTACACCACTGACTCCAGCGGACTTGCCACAAGGAGGGTGAGGGTAGGATTTGGCACTGGTTTAGGTATGGAATTGTTTCAGTTCAAGATGAATAAAAGGTTGTATGTAGAGGCAACGTGTTTCAAGGTTTATAGAACCTTACAATATGAACTGTATTTATCTGCTAAGTATTTATGGCAACTCCCAAATTTATAACTATCTCAGGAAAAAAACTTTTCACAGATGTTGAATGTAAACATTGTTTTAATGTTCACTGAAGAAAGCCCAAGTACACCACTGTTGTCCTTGGATTATTAAAGAAGGCTAATGCTTGAAAACATACTAGATTTTACAACAAAACTTAATACCCTTCCCTTGTATCTACATTTGCTAGTACAGGAGACTCCTTATTTTTGAAATTTGTAAAGCAGAATAAATGTTTTTTGTGAGCTAGAAGAAGAATCCCTCAATGCTTTACTTTACCTTCATTTCCTCAGTATATGTGAAAAGTATATGTAACAGAGATCATACCCAGATCCAGAAGGAGATACTGTGTGTGAAGGTTTTTTTTCTTCTCTACACAAAAATTGCTTGCAAGCTTTACGGACAGCATAAGCTGTGAAAAATCACATATAGCTGGGGTTTTATTTTTTAATTTTTATTTCCTTGCTGAGTTCTTATAATTTTCTGGCAGATCACATTGCATTCGAATGAAATGTGATCTGTAGTTAGGACTTAGCGATGCATCCTGCAGTTTTAACTCAGTCACTTGGGTTCTGATTTAGCCCAACATGTGTCTCTTGAAATAACTCAAGAGAGCAGATTGATGATATACTTAGCAGAGGAATAACAGTGTTGGAGACTGCCAGTACTAAACAGTCCAGTTTTTAAATGTATCTAAGCATCTGAAGAAGAAGTCTATCTTTCTGGAGAAATAAAAAATAAAATAA
>JAAGNO010007541.1:10128-22669 GCA_033439905.1 Ceryle rudis
TGACAGACTCTTGTAGCCAAGCCTGATGCATGCCTAGAGCAGACGCAGACTAAGACAGAATTAATACTTGTTGGTCCTAAACCTAAGAACACTAGAACAGCCTAACCACAAAAAAAAAAACAGGAAAAGATCTTGGAAACTAAGAAATCTCCTGTTGATGCTGATGGAAACAGTGAGGTGTACAAAGCACTTTTTAAAGGACTTAAATATGTATTCAGTTACTGTAAACTGATCACGAGCATCTTAATTTCAGAATCTTACTGTCATATCGGGATCTCATTCAGGTGTCTTTGTTTTAGTTGACACTGAGGCATTTCAGTTGCAGACATATTATTCTCTCTTTAGAGGAGGAAGCAATTTGTTCCCAGAAACTAAAGGGTTAAAAGCTTTTATATAAGCTTTGTTTATCCACTAAAATTTTCTTGCACCTTTCAGTGTCCATTTCTTTTTCTTTTGTTTTCTCCTCTCAAATCCATCTGCTGTCTCAGTGTTATCAGTTCAGCTCCCCTTTTTCTTCACTCTGCTGCTCTGCACATTAAAACTGCCTGTTTCTTCGTGTCATTCTCTACCTTTGGAGACCGCACCTAAATATGGTGGTTTACTTCTTGGAGACTGCAGTCACCTCCAGAATCGTAGTGCACAAATAGCAGTAGGAACTGCCAAGTGGATCCTTGCTGAAGGAAGAAAAGCATATCGGTCCCACCCATGTACACACCTCCATGGAGCATGAACATTTTGATGTGCAACAAAACCCCTGCTCCAGCCCCAAGCCAGCTATTGCAGGATGGTGACTAAACACAGCCTAGCAGATTCAGTGCAGCCTAGATATTTTGTTCTGAATTAGGTCCCTAACTCCTGGCAAGTCCTCTTCCCAGCTAGGATAATGACTTGGATGCCTTTTTTTTTTTAGAGAAAGAAAAATGTGAGTGATCTGGGAGCCTGTGAGAAAAGCACTTCAATACCTTATTTGAATAGAGCCTTATGCAATGTATTGGAGCTTCTAGGACAACTCCCTTACAAATGGATCATTACAGCAGTAAAAGCCAGTTTATTATTTAACCAATTCAGCCTGAGTGGAGACTGGAGAGTATTAGCACTTGCATTGATTGTAAGTAAGAGTCTAGTAATTAATGATCAGAGTTTTCAGCAACAGTCTTGAGGAGAGAGTGCAATGTGCCCAAAGAGGTATGAATGAGGAGGTGTTAACTGAATTCAGAATGAGCCTGAAGACAAGGGTAATGAAAAGCTAGACATTCCCATAACCAATGCCAGTATTTTGTCCACACATCACAAGTACTATTAAACAGTGAGTGGATTAAACTAGGACCTTTTGATCTGGATTGACATAGTAGTTATCACCCCTTCTATGTTTATTGCCAGTAGATCCCAGAACCCAGAGGAAGGCAGTTGCCTCAAAAGCCTCCTGGGTATTTCTATGAGTGGTCTTAAGTCATACTAAGGGAGTGAAGAAAAGTCGCTGATAGCCAAAGCCTGGAGGAAATACACAGCTATGAGTGGAAGAAGCCACCTTTGTGTCTATCCTGGCACGGAGCTCGGAGAAGAAAAGGTCAGACTGTGGTGCCATACTAATACCATTACACAGATATAGATAGATGCGGTGAAGTGTGGCTTGGATATGGCTCTTTTAATACACTTTGCTTTTAGGGGTCTGCTAAATTCTAAAGCTTCAGGATTTACTGTGGTCACATTTTCATGCTTACAGCAGTAAGCATATTTATTTATTTTAATGAAATCAGAGCCGACTGAAAATTCACATGACTCCAGGACTTCAATATTTAGGAAATCCTCCTTTTTGCTGAAGGATTATATTCTAAAAGAACACATACATTTAGGACAAATTTCATCCACCCTATGACAGTTATACAGCTGTCTTTCCTTATCCAAGACTCTTTTTAAAGATTTATTTCATCTATAATCCCTACAGTACAGGTCAAAAATAGTAATAAACCCCCTTAAGTAAATAATAAAATAATAAATATGTAATCCAATTAAAAAACAACAACAACAACAAAAAGATCATCTTTGTGGTTGAGCTCTTAACCATTTCTGGGTTTGTCCTTCAGATGGCATGCTCTTCAGGGTACTAGCTTAATTTCTGATTTATTTAGCAGAGGGTACATGGTCAACATAGAGCAAAAGAAGACATAATAATACACAGATTTGTGATAGGTGCAGATACACACACCATGTGCACTTCTTAAATAGCTATAAATCTGAATGCTTATATTGTTATTCACACATTTAAAATCACATATGTAAACAAATGAGAAGAGACACATGCACCTGTAATTCTATCATCATAGCATCCATCACAGGGTTATGCAAATTGATTGCTTTTTCGTATGAGTGTGCGTGGTACAATAAATAGCAACAGTCTTAAATTAACTCTTTCCAAATAATAAAAGTCTTACTATTAACATGACATATTTAAATACAAATGGACAAGCTTATGTTCCCTTCTGCCCCTTTCTTTCTCTTTCTCACTCCCCCTGTCTGCCTCTCTGTCTCTCTCTCACTTTACCTTCCCAACGGCACTATTTTATTTCAGAAGAAAACTTATGAAAATTGTTGAAACACACACTACAAAGCATTTGCTTTTTTTCCTCTTTTTTTTTTTTTTATTTTTTTTATTTCAGCAGATATCCCCTAAAAAAGGCAGGGATGTCAAAGGCTTCGAGTCCCCCCTTTGACATTCACGCAGTGCTGAGAGTCAGCCGGGGTCTCAGCTCTGACAAATTTGCATCTCTTTGAATGTGACGCTTGAAAAAAGCCGAAGCTGCTAGATTAAATTTTTTTTTTTTTTCCGTCGAGAAAATGAGAAAAGCCTCTATCTCTCTGCCGAGTCTACTGGGAAGATCTTTATTCTGATTCTTGTTAGAATTGTTTATCACCCTGACAGACCAGACTCGGACGAGATAAAGGCGCTGCTCCATCACGGGGCCTGACAGTGGTAGGACATGCGGAGAAATGAAAGGAGCAGGGGAAAATATTATTAATAGATGCCGACTTGATTTGCCTCTATGGCACGTCAAGGAAGGAAGGGAGGGGGGAGCCACGGCTTGATTGCAAGCCTATGAAGTTCTGTCCAAAAAAGAAGCTATTTTTCATTAAGTGATAGAAGGGCTTTTTTCATGTTCTTTCCTGAGGAGCTGATAACTTATGCAGTTTATTCTAACCCTGCTGATTTCTGTCAGGGAAAGAAAACTCCTGAAAGATGGCTCCAGCTTGTCCTTTTCAGAGAAGGAGGCAGTCTTGTCAAAAATGGTAGCAAAGCATTAAAGCCCTGGCCTTGACTCCTGCAAGGTCCCTTGGATCTGATTGGGTGTGCATGTATCGGTGAGCATCAGGGGGTCAGGGGAGGAAGGTGTTATTATGTGCCCACTAAGGCCCTCTGAAGGAAAAAGAAATCAAAATACATATGCAGAGCAGTGCTTTCACATATGCACCTGCACACAAGTACCACATACACAGAGGCTTTGTGCATTTGAGCATACATGCAGAAACATTTGCTCTACTGCCTAATTACTCTGCAGTTAGTGAAGATTTGTCTGATATGAGCATATGCTGAATTTGAGGCTGGGTGTAAAGTTAGAGCAGTCTCATTCAAAATGAATGCAAAAAACAACTATCTCCCTGATACCTCCTGTATGTCAGGTCTCACATGACCAGCTCAGAAGCTCCTGCAGTGATGCTGACTCTGCTGTGACTATCATGTTCTGGGGCGTAATTGTCTCTACATGATCATTATTCTTCTTAGGCTAGATTTTTTTTTTGGACAGGGAAAGTAGGAGTGAAAAATACTATTTGTGTGCATCATTGCTATGTTATTGATATTCTTGGATCCTTCACATTTGCAGCTCTGGCCGTTTGGGGCAACAACTGTAATGACAGTTTTGCACGAACACAGTTCCTTCCTTGTAATTAAACTTATTCTTTGCCAAAAAGGATTGTGTTTGATCACTATCCTAACTGAATTCAGAATTCTTTATAAATTAATTACAGGAGAAATGCTTGCCTCAGGTCAATAGAGTAGGTCTGTTTCTGTGAACCTGCTCTTCAAGATTGCTTCCTGTTGGATCCAACCTACAAGGTGTTGAGCATCTCAAGAGAAACTATGAATGCTGCTGAGTTCTTTGCTTTCAGTAGGATGGAAGTTCTTAGTAGCTCAAGGGAATTACTCAGCACTTGGCTGGAGGAAAAAGTGTGACACTTTTTACAGAAAGCTCATGAGTGCTAGGTGGTCCTCTTTCTTCTCCAGATTTTTCTTGAAGAGTTCTTTCTAGTAAGACCAATAAATGCTTGTAAGATCACAGACCTTTTCCATTTAGGTGGCAATTACTAATGTTGCATGTAAAAAGTGAAAAAAATTAAATACTACTAGGTACCACAGTTATATGTTCATAGAATTTATATTAATTCTCTGTTCCCACCCCTGTTTGTTTTCCTTGTTTGCTGTATCATATCCAGAGTTTAAGGGAAAGTTTTACTTTCTTTTTTTTTCAAAGCACTTAAGAAAGAACTGGGGTATCTATCTAGCTAACTCTCTGCCATGTCTCTCCCATACAATTTGTAGCACAGTCGAGTCTGGAACTGATTAATTTTAAAATTTAAAAGTAGATGATAAAGGGTGACTGCTTGGGGGAAGTCCTGAAAACATCAGAGGTAGGAACTACGCAGAGGCTTAGGTTAAGCTATTGCCCAGTTTGGCATTAGGAAAGAATTTACTACCTACTGTTAGGGTGACCTTCCTTAACCTCTTCTGAATGCCACTTTTGATACACTGTGGCTTTTGTATTGAAGATCCTAAGCCTGCCATAAAATGTCAGGCAGCCTGATGTGCCTGGTAGAAGGATTATAAACTGCTGCACATTGAATGTATGTGGCATAGTTATCTGTATGCTGATATGAGACTGGGTGTGAAAACCCAGTTAACCAGCCGTTTATTCCTTATTACATTGTGTGAGAATGCTCACGCAAATCAATTGATTTAAATCATCAAGGGCATTTTAAACTACTTCTGAGTGATAGTTATTGTGGCATAATAGAAATAATTAAATCTAAAGATGCTGGCAAGCTTGACCAGCATGGAAGGAGATTGCAGACTTTGCTCTAAAGATCTTATGGTGAGTAGATGGGGTCTGCAAGCTGGGAAGGAGAAAGCAGCAATTTTAAGTTGATATTCTGACATGAAAAGATACTGAAAACCTTCAGCTTGTGTCCTGTCTACATATTCTACATTGTTTATTTACTGGACTTACGACTGTGAATTTGCAAGAACTTTGTGCATGGTGATTTGTTCTGATTCCAGAGGCTACACAAACATTTTGAGAAATCTTATGTTAACTCTGTATGAGGAGGCTTCTCATAAAACATGATGACCAGTTACAATATATAGCTCTATTGTGAAATGCTAGAAATATTGGGTGATCTCAGGATGGTATATTTGGTTCCGTACAAAGCAAAAAAACAATCTATACACAACAGACAAAGTATTGGAGAAAAGAAGTATGACTACCTTTTTATAACTCAGAATCTGAAGGTTATTGATATTGAGCAGCCCAAGATCACACAGAAATTCTGTAAGAGGGCTGAATGCTTGAAACTTGAGTCCTAGTTCAATTTTGTAACCACAACACAACCCTTTTTCAGTCCAGCTCAGGGTGGCCCAGGTCTGTTTTGGCTGAGACACGTTAATCATATCCATTGTAAAATAGACATGCAAAGCAATTTAGAAAGGCCCTTTTTTATGACTACAACTAATTTACTCAAATTTTGTGAGAAAGTATCATGACGTAGGTGGGGATTTGCCTCTTTTTTTTTTTAACTGCATTTGTTTACATTGCTCCAGTGGTAAAGAAGGATATTGTAAATGCAACATTGAGAAAGGAGGTTGAGTTATGCATCCCCAAAGTCCTCCATTTGCATAGCTTTAGAAAGCAGATATATTTGGCAGGCGTTCTCTTTATTCAGCCATGGATTTGGCACATGCCAGAGTACAGAGGCTGAGTGAGCATCATGCAGCAATTTAAACTGAGAAAACAGATGTGGTTTTGCATTTTGGTATGTGTGGAGTCTCAAGCTACCATGAAAAATATCTTTGGGTAATCAGCACACTCAAACTGCATAGTTCACATGTCAATACCTTAGAGTTATGCTACAAAAATAAATATTTTACAAGATTTTTATTTTTTGTTCATTTAGATGTACTGCTCCGAATTAACTCTGTCTCATGGATAATTATAACTGAATTTATGAGGGTTCACTTTATAATCCTCCAGAAATGTGGGCCCTTATATACATTACTGAGATCCTTGAATCAACAAAATGGGAACGAGAGTGACATCACAAGATTTTTGGTAATAATTCCATATGAGTTGACTTAACTTACAAGAAAGAATTTTTCTTCTGGTATTTCAGCACTTCTAATACTGAATGAGAGCCTACACAATGTGCAAAAACTAAAGAAACAGTGAGATAGTTAAGTAGTGTTGAACACAGCAAAAAATATTTGCTTAGAAATCAGTTCAAATATAGACTAAAGAATTGGTGATTGGAGTGCAAAATTAACATAAGGGATTTAAGAACTGGTCTCATATCACTGACAGAATTCCCTTGATTTAAATGCATGTCACTTCAGGTCAATAGAAGGTAATTCTCTTTTGTATGATGATGAGTATGAAACCCTGAATAATGTCTGGAATTAGGTTTTTGCTGATTTTTCTCTGAATTAGATGGGGAAACTTTCAAAATCCGTGTGTGTTCCTGTGCAACCTGCCCTAGGTAAACCTGCTTTGTCAGGGAGGTTGGACAAGATGATCTCAAGAGGTCCTTTCCAACCCCTAACATTTTGTGATGCTGTGAAAATAGTAATTTCTGCATTGTTACACAATCTCTTATGAGATCATATTAAGTGTAATGTTTTCAAGTTGTTAAAGTAGGAAGTTAGGGCTATTAAGTAATGATTTCTGTGTAATTATGGAAAACACACACATCTGTACTTTAAGAAAGATATTGGTATGCTAGGTTTTTTACAAGATTGTGTGGAAACTACTACTAACATGTCCACAGCACTAAACTTTCAACTGAAAAAGCAATTGTAGATTGCTTCAGGGCAATCTGCAAACAGGGCTTAAAAAGAGAGAGAGAAAGTAGCTGTATTGCTAGTAGCTGGCCAAGTAAAACGCATTCATCCACAATGACGGTCTGGCATGGCTGTTGTGACCATTTCCTCTTTAGTTCTTACATTAATCAATCTGTTTTCCCACAGAAAGTTTTGCATATATGGTTCTAATTTATAAAAGTGGTCCTAAAGGGTTGTTTTTAAAGATTGTTTTTAATACTACCTGTTACTAGGAGAGAGTTAATTCTTCATAACTATTTATGTACAAATTTGACCTTTTTTGTCTCCTGAAAAGGTCTGCAATGAAATCACAGGTTTTCCAAAAATCTGTCAGTGAAAAAGCTTTAGCGAATAATTTTGCCTATTTCTGATATTTAGAAAGTAGATTTCAATAGATGTAACAAATGTAACCAACCATCACAACTGTCTATTTCATCTCCAGTAAAGGCCAGGTTTAACAATGACAGTTCAGGGAAATGTATTTACAGGTCCATCTATTTCTGCAGACTGTACAAGAAAGTTCTTCTGGGATGTCCTTATCACTGACAGGATCTTGGATAAAGGCTTCATTCATCTCTTCTACTTCAAGAACCCATTGAAACTTGATTTAAGTTTTGTTTCTCCCCATATATCAAGTATGAGATGTCATTCATTTGCTTCCAAACAGACACGTTAGGGTAACTTAAGTGGTTTCTACCAACAGCCATAATATGCAACCTCGCACTCCAAAAATGGCATGAATAGAAAAATTGTTTAACAATTGTCTTAAACCAACTTTTTTTAGTATCCAAGTAACTCAGTTTTTTAAGTCATCAACTTTAAGTGAGGAAAGACTGACAATATGTGTGCTCTTTTTGAAAAATCCTTTGATTTTGGTTCATATTCAGGCAACAGCCTGGGTTAATAATTTAAAGGTAGGAAGTTAATTTATGCATCCCTGAAATCCTCCTTTTGTGCAGTTTTATAAAACGCATACATGTGACAGGATATCTCATTGTTCTCGGGATGTGTTATCATGTATATGTGGAGTAGCTTTAGTGCGATATGAAATGCAAATTTGCCTCACTTTGTTCTTGCCACTTTTATGAATATTAAAAACATGGATAAAATAATTGTGAACCCTTTTGGAAAAGGTCTTCAGCTCCTAATTTCTATGTTATAATTTTTTTTTATATTGATGCAATAGAAAAGAAAAAATTTGAAAAATTTACCAGCTTATATTGGCACGAATGTGAGAAATTTAATTGAAAATTTGCATTCTGAGTGCACTATGAGTGGAACTTTATGATGGCATGAAATCCTGGTGCCAGTAAATAGCACAACAGTCTCTCAGGCCAAAACAATATAGTTTATTCATGTTAAGTCAAACAAAATATAGTCAGGTGATTTTAGACCAGCACTAACTTCCTTTATCACAAAGCTTGTAACAGAGAAGGGGTTAGAGGTAATCCTAGACAGGTAGGCAGTTAGCAACATATGAGGTACCACCAGTGCCATCATTCTAAGTGCTATAAGACTATATCCTTCATAACACCAGTTCGTTTTGATCCTCCCTGCTAAATGGATTGACTTGATGAGAAAACTTTATGTAACATAGTTCTCACTCTCACTGGCATATTCCTAGTGGTAAGTGTGGCTCTATGGCTTCCACAGCATGACAAGTTTAACACTGTTAAGTACTACTTTTGTAAACTATTCCTGATTATACGTATATAAACTGAGTAGTGTTCCAGAAATTGAAGCTATGTTAAATCAACAGAATGGACTTGTTTAAATTATTGTGGTAGACCAAGAGGCCATATCATTATTTTTGTATATGATTCTTTAATGTAAAAATAAAAAACCAGAGACTTTGCTTCCCCAGCATTCATTGATATACCTGTGCATTAAGT
The DNA here is from genome assembly GCA_033439905.1 of Ceryle rudis. Taxonomy (NCBI): domain Eukaryota; kingdom Metazoa; phylum Chordata; class Aves; order Coraciiformes; family Cerylidae; genus Ceryle; species Ceryle rudis. The sequence continues at coordinate 19,162 of JAAGNO010007541.1, forward strand.
GCACACTCAAACACTTCACATTGCAAGACAAAGAATTATGGTGCAAGTACTAGAACAGAATTACTAGAAGCTCTGAAAGACAATGGAATTGGTCCTTTAATAGCAATGTAGCTGGGAATGTGTGGAAGTAGAATCATTATTTGTCTTGTTTGTTTAGATTATTCAAATAACAGCATGAGTAATAGTCACAGCTTGGGCTGGGGTTCTTCTCTACTTTAACTCATCTGAAAGCTGGACTTGATTCAGGAATTAAACATCTTTTCCTCCATGAAGCTTTTAGGCTGCAGTTATAAAGCTCTTCATCAGCATGTAGTGACTTTGCTCATTTCTTTGACAAAAGGCTGATAATCTGCACTAATGGCTTTGGCTGACTCATATGTTTAGTTCCCAACTGACTTTGACTGGCACACTGAGGAATATTAGCAATATGGAAATGATGGTTGATCATGGAAGGAGACAGACAAGCATGCTGGGTGAAATTCTGCATATGTTTACTTCCATTAGAGTTTATTTATTTCTGAGGTCAGACTGCTTTTATATTACATTCCCTTTTCTGCTAACATAAATTTTCAGGTCCTAAATTGATATCCCTGCAGTTAGAAGCTCTTCTCCAGACAGGTAACTCTTTCTATTATGTCTTCCCATATGTAGTTTCCCTTGAGTATGAACAGACTTTTATCCCTAAAGAGGAAGGTATGAGAAGTACAAAAAAAATCTTAATTTTCCTTTGAAAATCATTCACATCCAGTACCTGGAATCATAAAGACTTGGCCAGTAACCCACTTCATGAGCAAAGAGAGGACCATTTCCAGTTTGAACAGGGCTTTTTCTTTGTTTTGATTTTGGGGTAGTGCTCTCTGGCCTTCTCTTCCATAGTAAACACATGCAAAAGCTCATGCAATCAGAATATCACGTCCACATCTGATAGTCCTGTGTAAAGTAACCATTTTCAACAACAGCAACAACAACATGTGAACTGCACACCACCTTTTATTTCATGTATCAATATAATACATATCCTGAGACATAAAGATAAGTTCTGTACAGAAGAATTTGCAAATAGTGTAATCCTTTAGAGAGGTGGTAATAGTAGAATAGGCTAGGATTAAATGAACAGTGATCTAAGATGTATTTACACATAAATTTAGAAGGATATACATTGGCTGAAACTAGGCCTAGCACATGGACTCTTCTTGAGCAAAAGAGCTGGAAGTTGAGAGATAGGTTTTACTACTATTTTAGACAACCTTCAAAATAAAATTTGACAAAAATAAAACTCAAATATAAAAATAAATTATAAATTCAAGGTAAAAGTTCATCAATCTAAAGTTTGAAAACAAAGTGTTCAGCTACCATCGGCAATTAGAAATTATTTCCACGGAAAGGGGACACACATGTGAGTCAGCAAAGGTTTTGAGTCAAGAGGATTTTACCTGTGCAAAAATTAAAACTTCTACTTAAGTATTGTATTAGGCAAATATATCCCTTCTCTTTCCCAACAGGATCTCCACAAGTATTTAAGAGGAGACTGATTTTGCTTGGTAGAGATGCAGGACAAATGTCTTGAAAGCCTGCATATGAGATCATTCCTAAACAAAGTCAGAAAAGTCACTATGTGAAAGTTTTTTTCCTGTTTTAAATCAAATTTCTTTCCTGGAGGAAGCTTTCACATACACGAGATTCAGACAGGTGTTTTAGCTGGACTAGTTTATTGACAGGTGATTTTGAGGAACAGTACACTTAATAAAGAAAGAACCCATTAAAGAATTCCCACCTGGAAATAACTACCTATCTTAATAAAGTAGCTTTACATAAAAATCTGAAGTCTTTTGGGATTAATGAAGTCTGTTTACTTTCCATTTCATTTTGAGCTTCCTCTGCTACATGAGTTGAATCAAAAGTCTGAGAACTTCAGTATGGTAAACTGAAAAAGAAATTGATAAAAAAGTAAAATGCCAGTAACTGAGTTGGTTTTGAAGTCTATCTATCTCCCTGCCTTTGCCAGAAGTATATTGGAAAGACTGGAAGACCACCTCTCTTTTTCATAAAAAAAAAATAGAGAAGGAAAGAAAAATTCTCTGTATCTCTGTGGCTTCAGGGATAATTACATACAAGTATACACAGAGTTACAAAATATGCGTGATGTTACATATCAGTTTGCAGTGGTGCAGTGTTATTGTATAGAGACATAAACCTGTCAATTCAGGTTTTATTGCTAGGAGTGCCAGATGCACTGTCCAGAAGCTCAAACATACTAGCCTGTGCCACCAGCCCAAGAGGCCACATCAGGGCTTTTCTCTGCTGCTTTCACAGTTTTCACACCTGATAGACTCATGTTCCCACAGTGTAAGTGACACAGCCTCCCTCTGTAAGTCTTTTTTTCTTTTGATAAAGATAGTATTGTGCATAAGAATGTTTATATTTATTAAGAGTTCCCATATCGACTGTAAGAAACTCCTTAGGTGCTTGCTGACCTAAACCAGATGCTGTGAGTACTCTTTTTTCTACCTTTTAAAAGTTTTAATGTTTTTTGTATTTTAATTTTACTAGTCACTTAGCCTTCTCATTATATTCTGCTTCTCTCTCAGCTGCCTACAGGGGAGACATGGAAAGATAACCTTTTCCTTTCTTTCCAAACGCAAACTAAAAGAATACCAGGAAAACATATGTACCATGGTGTGACAGTGGACACTTCTATGCTTTGTCAGGACCTGTCAGCTCTGTTTCAAACATTGTACAAGAGCATTGTCTTCAGACTGCCTGCCTCCCTTTGGGGAGGCATAGTGATCTCTGGTTCCTTGGGTGTCACCACTGAAATGGCCATGAACAAGGCTGACAGCATGGCCTGGGACCCAGAAAGGTGTCTGAATGTATAAAGATCTCAGTATGAAAATAAAGTGAAGATAGATTCTTCTTCACTATCTTTCAAAAGACAGTTACAGAAAAGAAATCAAATTATATTGCAAGAAGACTGCAAAGCTGGAAGGCCTGTAGCCTAGATTACTGACACCATTACAAATTACTCTATGTTTTTATCACCTCTCCACAATGTTTCCATTCAATCATGGAAAATACAACTAAATAAAACCCACATGGTGGGATTTTAAAAAGCATTCCTGTTTTTTGCTAAAAGTTACATTGACAACTGGCTGATAAAGTTTAACATGCCATAGCTCAGTCTTTTTGAGTCACAGAAACTCCACAGGAGTTATCCTCCCATCAAAAAAAGGGTATTACATCTATTACAGAAAAGGAGAACAAAACAAAGCCTGAATAGACACTCTCAAATCCGCCAGGCCATGAGAATTTCTCTTCCCCTCAATGACACTTTGCTGCAACTGTGGGCAGCAGATTGTGTTTGGATTGTCAGGGAAACAGTCAGGCCATTATTGTTGTCATTTAATTTTTGGTGGTTGAGGGTTTTTTTTTCCCCTTATAGCAAAAGTATAAAATAAAAAAATTAAAAAAAAAAAAAAAAAAAAAAAAGGAAGTTGATTTCTTCAACAAG
>JAAGNO010007542.1:0-20365 GCA_033439905.1 Ceryle rudis
TAACTGCTCTCTAACCCAATCCTCCTCAACTGAGACAAAATCTTCCTCCAGACTTTCTCTGTGGTTTTGTAGGACTGGAACCTCTGGGAGGTGGCCTTAGCAGGAAAGACCGAGGCAAAGGTGGCTTTCAGTAACTCTGCCTTCTATCCTCAGTCACCAGGGCACCCACTTCATTCAGCAGTGGGCCCTTATTTCCTCTAGACTTTCTTTTACCTCCAACGTACTTGAAAAAGCCTGTCTTGTTGTCCTTGACCTCCCTCACCAGGTTTAGTTCTAAGGAGCCTTAACTTTCCTTGTTGCATCTCTGCATCCTCTGACAACCTCTTTGTACTATTCCCAAGTGGCCAGCCGCTCCTTCCATGTTCTATATACTTCCTTCTTTCACTTAAGTTTATTCCTTATCTCCCTGCCCAGCCATGCAAGTCTCCTAGATCTCTTACTTGATATCTTATTCTTTGGGATGGTTTGATCTTGAGCCTGGAGGAAAAGGTACTTGAATATTACCATTTAGAGCCCTGTCCCACAGGACTTTTTCAAGCAGTTCCCTGAAGAGGCCAAAGCTAGCCCTTCTGAAGTCCAGGGTAGCAATCCTGCCTGCGGCCCTGTGTCTGCCGCATGTGATTCTGAACTCCACCATCTCATGGTCACTGTAGCCAAGGCTGCACCCTACTTTCATGTCCTCAACCAGTCCCTCTTTTTTTATTAGTACAAGGACTAGCATGTTGCTGGTCTCTCAGCCAGCAAGGTCCCTAGAATAGTGACTGCTATTTCATGAATGTATAGGGATTCAATACCTCTGGAAACTCCATTTTCTATCAAATTTGACTGGTTGGACAGCAGATTCTGAAGTATTGAAGGACAGGATAGGAAGGAAAACTAAACACCATGAAGTAACGAAAAAATAACACACCTTAAATGAAAAAAATTCAGTAATCTATATGCTTCCTGAAATCATCCTTGCTCTGTATTCTAGCTTTGAGCACTGTAACTCCACCATTGTAACTCCATAAAATCTGAGCACTGTAACTCCACTTGAGGTTTTTCTTTAAATCAGATACAGCAGAAAAATAACTAGTAATGGTGGGTTACTTTCATTTATACTCTTACACTTCACACACCTGCTTTTAGATGAAGTTTTTAAGTACTACCTTTCCTATGAAGAAATTCCTTTTCTTGTGTGCTAGTAAAATCTAGCAAAAATAGCATCACCAGATACTCAGTGAACAGAAAGAGGGATACAGTAACACTCTGTGCATGCATTCATGCCACAAAGGTGGAAATTTCTCTATATGAAGTCCACAGTAAAACGTAATTGCTCCACCAGGCACCGTACAAGAGCTACTTAGCATGGCTGCCTAGAGAAAGATGCAGTGGGACCTAATTATGTTTAATGAAAGCCAAGAGGAGATCAGAAGCTGCGATGTTTACGCAGAGGATGCCATGAAGTCCCTCACCTAAGCATCTGCTTTGAGTTTTAACCATAGATTTGACAGAATTAATAAATGTCTCTCAACAACTTTGAGCACCAGCAAATACCTTATTTTGTCAAATCTTACATGATAGAAATATTGGCATGATGTTTTAGAAATAAGGTTTATATCCCTTACTTTTCCCACGAGACTATAATAAACACTGCATTTGAACTTAGCTCCTTCATAAAATTATGATTCAGAACTAAAATACATTATTAATAAAAACCTACACTTCTGTTCTATAGAGATGGCATGTGAATTCAAATATATATGTTTTACAAAATATAATACTAAAAATTTAGGAGTAAAACTCTATGGATCAATTTCCTTAAACTACGTACAAATATTGGAAAACATTTTGATCTGTTTTAACAACAGTGTTACAGAAGCTATTTTTAAGAAAGAACAAAAAAGCATTAATTTCACAATCCAATTTGATGCCATATTGCTGCCATTAAAAGCATTTTGGAGAGTAATTTATGAGCTTCCCTGCCAATCATTCAGAGAACCTCTTACATGTTAAGTATTCATCAGATTTTGGGTCGATATGAACAACTGATGAAGAACAAACTGGCAATTCACAATATATATTAATCTTGAAAGAATGTTTCTTTTAGAAGTTATTTGGAAATCATTACTGCTTATGAATACATGTTCTCCAAGAATTTCTCATTGAGACTGAGACGGTAAGCTGTACCTCAGAATATGTAAAACTACAGCCTCTACTCTTAGGAATTTAAAATCTAGTAAGCAACAGAAGAGACGAAAGAAAAGGAATATAATTATCAGGCTTATCTGATACATATGCATCAACACTCCCAACCATGTGTGTTCTTCATTTAGATTCAAGTAACCATTCTGCATTTCAAACTACTACTATTCTTTCTCTGATGTGAAGGATACAAAAAAGGAGCCTGCACACCTTAAGAAATGATTCAATGAAAGAATAGCTTTGTAAGTAAAATTTGGAGTTCATCCTTGCAGAAGAAGAAATGAAGATGTTTGTGAGAGAAACTGAAGAGCAAGAGAAAATTAACATGTCATAAAGCAAAGAGTACTTAATCACGTGGGCATCAGGCAAGAACAAAAGTTCTTTGTAGCTGTTTTACATGATCAATGATGTTCTTGAGGCGGCACAAGAAAAAGACTTCCATAGCAAGGTGAACAAGATTCTGATCATCAGGACAAAGAGAAAAGGACTGAGGATGGAAAAGTGGTTTCTTAGAATCCAGATTTGAGTGGTGAATACAGAGAGAAAAAGTTGTAAGACTTTTTCTCCCCACACTTCCTTCTTTTCTGGGAACAGTAGGACTTCTGGTCTAAACCAAAAGAGTTTCATGTTGCTCCTAGAAGGAAAGTAGGCTGAAAATGCTATAATGGGAAGCAAAATACTAAAAATTAAGTGCCAACATAAACAAACCTCATTAGAGGCAACAACCCCAGGAAAGCTATAACATGCATTTATTTTTTTGTCACTGGAACATTACAAAATCAGTAGAGGTCTTTAAAGTAAACTAATCTCTCTTTTTATTGCATAGTCATCACATTGCACAGGTCACCAAATGCACTGCATTGACAGATTTGGGCAAACCCTTTTGTGAAAACAGCACTTGGGATCTCATAAGCCAGCTGACTTTTTACCTGCCTCTTCCTATGCTTCAAGGAATGACCTCATTTCTGAAAGGTCTACTCTCTGCTACAGGGCCCCACCAGGAGCCCTGATAGGACTACAGTAAGCTACAGAGGGACAGAGTTTAAAATTGAGAAAACAAGATGAGAACTTCTCAGGCTTCAAATAGTTCCAAGTCTAAATAATTTATGATCTTGGCTATCCTTCTCATATTCTTCTGGTTTCATTGCTAAATATTATTTGAATAATTCATTTTTATCAGGTCGTATGAGATTGGTAAAAAAATGTATTTATACATACTTATGTCTTCTTGGTAACATTTTAATTGAAAAATAAAAATTTATTATGAAGATAAAGATATTGAAAATTTGAGAAGAGAACATATTCTTTCTCCCTCTTGTATTTTTTAGGTAAATATGTGACTTATGGTACATGTTCCTTAATTGGACATAGAGAATTTCCTTATCTTGCTGCATAATTAACTTTCATGTTTCGAACTATTTGATTGCAAATTCTCTTGAGATGATAAAATCATAATGAAGCAATTACAAATTACAATTACACAAAGCAATGCTGGATTCAGACTTTGTTTTGGTATCTGCTAGTAGCTATTTCTTTAATTCAACTGATGCTTTCACTAAGCCATTAGTGGATTCAATGGCTATGAAGACTAACTGTATGGCAGCTGGGGTGTAAAAAAAATAATCTGAGCACTGTAACTCCACTTGAGGTTTTTCTTTAAATCAGATACAGCAGAAGGATAGCTAGTAATGGTGGGTTACTTTCATTTATACTGTCTTGCATTTTACACACCCGCTTTTAAATGAAGTTTTTAAGTATTACCTTTCCTATGAAGAAACTCATCTGTGCCTGACTGGAAATACTAAGTGAAGGCTTCCTAACCACCTTCCATGGGTAGAACAAGATGATTGTTAGTTTGGCATGACTCAGGACAAAAGGACACAGTTTCTTGAACACAGCAGTCTCTGAGAGTGAAGACTTGGGAGGAATCTTAAATGTAGACCCAAGCATATCCTTACTCAAATAGCACAAGAAGTAACTCCTGTTCAATAGGAATTTGCTTTCATCAATTCACCAGTTTGCATTTCAAAAAAACATTACCAGTTCCATGTTAGTTGGCTGTTTCCATAAATGATAGAAAAACAGAAGAATCACTAGAGATACTTCTGTCACTTGGTAAACCAAGAATGCTAAGACAGCCACTGAAGTCCTGTTCCAAGGAAATGTAATCATCAAGATTTGCTGTAATTTTAAATGTCACAACAAAGTCCTACTCCTCATGATATATTTCACCCCAAGATATTGTTTACCTGATGAAACTGATATTTACCATTTTCTGTATAGTTTATTATGAAAACCTCACATCAGTGTATTGACCCTAGGAAAATTAAACATTAATAAATTATTTCAGCCTTGAAATAAATGTCTTGTGATCCTGGAGGTATTGCTTATTACTTGCAGCTTGCTGGATGTTACCATCAAATATCTCCAAATCTACTTTAAAGCAGCAGGTGGTGTGCCTGCACAGAAATCAATGATATTACACTGTGAAAAAACAGATTAATGGAATAGCAAATCAATAAAACCCAATGACAGATGTAGTTTTTCTCCCTGTCTTCATTAGATCACCATTTAAAAAATCTGAAGAAGAAATTCTGGGAACAAAATAAAAAGGCTAGGTAGAATTTTAGACTAAACTACATTTGTTTATTTATTTATTTATTGCTGGAAGGAAATAACATTAGCAGCACTGGAGTATGTTCAATTCAAGCTACATTTGTGATGACTACATACACTGGTGACTTCTCAATTTTTTTTTTTTTTTTTTTTTTTAATTTGCAGTACTGCCCATTTTCCAGCAAAGATGTAGATGCCTTTATAATAACTTGCCCTTCTGTCTTCCATTTCTGCATCTCTTAAATGAATCCACAGACCCCTTGAAGCTGCATACCATTCATATGGGTAATACCTGATTTTGCTCTCTTGCTTTTATAATGCAGGTCTATAGAAGCACCAAAAGATAATTTACCTTTTGGTAATGAAAATGATAAATCCTAGGTATCTTTTGCTCTGATGTTAGAAAGAGATCATGCAATATCAGCATATGCTGCTACAAGTGGGAGGACAATTTCCTTAGTTGAATACAGCTCCCTAGAGTTCATTTATTTCAAATATCTGATATATTTTAATGAGATACACAACTGGTTTAAGAGATGTAATAACGATAGAGCCAAATGAGCTTTTTACTACTTGTGTGATAGGTGATAAATCTAGATTCATTTCCATGTTTCATAAATCATACTGCTGGAAGGGACTAGTTAGATCCAAGTCTGGGTTCTGGTATATCAGAAACCATTAATTTCCCTGAATTAAGTCCTGTACTAATCAAAATACAGTATGAGCTTGTAAAATACACTCGTTACGCACAATGACAAATAAAACTAGTCTCGAGTCTCGATTTCATATTTTGCAATGGTGATGTCTAAAGTCAGCATGAACCATGTGCAGGATACTGCTGAACTAGGAAGAATGTCCCTTTGTGGCTTGAATCTCTGTGTTAGAAACTAACTGGGAAACCTTTTGCAAAGAAAATTCTGTAATACCTGAATAGAACTCCATAAAACTTTATACATGTTGTAATACAAGTCTTCAGTATGGAAAGTCAATTTATAATGACCTAACAGTTCCTTCTGGTTTCGAATTAAAATGTGAGTAAGTACTATATCACAAGATCAATCAATTAGCTGAGGTTGTAAGTACTACTCCTGAAAACGCGCAGGAGAAAAGACTATGAGTGAAGAAACACTGTATCACAGGGAATATACAGTGCTGGCTTTGGAAGCAATTGCTATTCAACAAAGATCAACTTTCCACTATGTACACAGTCTACAGCAAACTTCCATTTTAAGACGTCTACTAAAATGTTCTTTATTGGAACTGTCTTCCAGTTTTCTCAGCCTTCCTAGAATAGGCACAGAGAGCTGACTTATATGCACAATATAAATTAGCTCATAATATATAAATCCTGATAGAAATAATTACTCCAACAATTGATTATAGTACCTGTAAATTAATTTTTAAAATAGACATTTTATGAACAGCAATGCTCTGTTTGCATGGTGAATAGAGCAGTATTATCACAGTAATATGTTAAACACATTTATTTAATCACAATCTCAATTCTGCAATCCATTTTGTCCCACTTCTCTGTCCAATTGTCACACTTATTTTACGTGTCATTTTAGTTGCAGAAATTTATAGTTTGTATGACTATGTTTTCACATATGAATTTAATTCCTGTCATCAACACACACTTTTAAATGCAAAAAGAAAAACTAAAATGAAGGAAGTATTGGTACTAATTCTTGGCACCATGCTGTTGACAGCATTAAAATTAGAAACAAGCATAACTTTGAAAATGGGCTGAAATCATCAGTCTTCTCTGTTCAATTTAACTTCCATGAATTGGCATCTATAATCTGACAATTCCAAAATTTTTTACTTATGTATTTTCTTTTCTTTTACATTAACGAGCAAATATACATAGGAATTACATGTTAAATACCACTTACTTTGGCAAAACTAGAATCTGCACAACGAAAATGCAGAAGAATATGAGACAGGCACAAGTCACATAATACTTAAATGCAGGCAGAGTAGTTGCTCGATACTGGAAAGAAAAAAAATCAATGTTAAAAACACAACTTCCAAAGTGGATAAAATATCACTCAACTGAAATTTAATCTTAGAAGATGGAGATATGTATAGGAAGTCTTTAGCAACAGTAAATTTCCTGTTGTTCAATGACTTCCACATCCACTTCACATAGGATTAGGATTATCAGGCAAAGTATTGAATCATCTTCCTTCTTGAAGAACAGCTTAAGCAGCCAAGTCAAATGGTTTTGTCCTGTTCCTCCACAGAACAGGACTATGGCAAAGACCTCATAAAAGGTTTAATTAAAAACAAACAAACAAACAAACAAAGTGAAAACATTTTTTACAATATTTTTGGGAATTTTGGACCATGAGCTGCTGTTAAAATTTAAAAAAATTCCAACTCACTTGTAAATTAATTTCAGTGTTTCACACTTCTCCAGATATTTCCCAATGAAGTCAGGCAGCTCACTCCTTACATTAAATAATTATTTTGCTTTATTACCTTTCTGTACTTTCAGGTCCTACAAGGCCTGAAAAGCTTCTGTTTAAATCAGAAACAGACTTCTTACTGAGTTCTTTAAAGTCGAGACTGGACTGGCGAGTGATTAAAAGGTAGTGAAGAAAGATCTTACAAAGCTGGATCCGAAAAGAACAATTAGTTCTTTGCTGTTCAATAGCATTCTACAGTCTAAAAGAGATTAGAGTCCTATAGGGAGCATCTACACAGCTAAGTAACTTAGCTCCCTGATTTTCTCGAGAGTCCTGATTGCCTGACTGTCCAAAGTGTATCTATGATGGTTTCCTCTCAAGTTCTATTTCTGAATTTATCGGCTAATACCACCTCCATTAAAATCTGAATGTGTTCATATGCACACCTTTGATCTACTCCACATACCCTTTAAACACTAGGGATGACACCACACCAGGTCTGGCTTCTTCTCTCTTAGGGCATCTCCTAAACAGCCTCAACAGGCCTTGAAACTTTTTTTCACCCTAATGCATTGCCAAGGGCATACAACACAGGCCTTTGGCAGCTAGCCATAAGAACACTATTCTACTCCACTTCTCCCTGCAGGAGGGAGACTGTGGCCATGACTCTGTGTTACAAAAACAAGGGATACAAACCGCACTTAGGATCAGACAAAGAAGGAATTTGCTCTGAATTTGCAGTGAAAATAACTTACTTCTTTTTCCAGAGTCTTATTGTAGAAAAGAAGTGATATTCTTTGAATATCTTCAGATTTAAGCCACTGCCTAGAAGAGAAAATAAACATTATAACTGATATAAGAGTACAGGCCTGTCTTTTTATATTATGGAAATGAAGTAAAATAAGAAAATCACTTTGAATAAAGCAAGCTCTTGTTTATTACAGTGTATATGGTGAATTGCACTGACAGTAAAAGTGGAAACTACAAAACACCTTTGCCTTTTGACTCTACTGCTAATGTACACATGAAACAAATGCTCAGATGAACCATTTTTTCTGTGGATCATTCCTAAGGACAACCAAGGGAGAGATTTATATGACGGAATTCTGAAACAGTTATTTCACTCGTCCAATATAGTGTAGTACGGCCAGTGCACAGATAAGAACCTGAGGTAAAAGCAGTACTTCTCAAGATAGCTTTAAGAAGCCCAGTTATGATATGCACGAGTGACAGGTAAATTACCCTTTATGAATTCCTATTCCAAATGAAAATGTAAAAAACATTATTAGAAGAGGTGAAGTGGTTTTGTCTTTGAGCTGTATTAGTCTCTTGACCAAGAGCCTGTACTCTAGAGGTAGACTTTGATCTTTTTACTCATTATAAAAACTTCTTCCCTGCTTAAAGACGAGAAATAAAAAATAGAGTAAGAACTTGCATTGAAATTACGAATCTATTTTAAAATAAGTGAATCTTGACAAAAGCTTCACATAACTTTTACAAAATGAAATGTTCAAATATGAAAGATTACATTTGTTTTAATGGACACTTGAAAAGAAACAGAATATTTAAGTTTCAAGAGGGTTAGGTTGCTTGCACCTCAAGCTTGCTAGACAAATTTGAAACAAGTATTTGAGCAAACTCCTCTGTGAACATAGAATATTTGAGCTTGAACAGTAAAAGCAGGGCTTGATATTTTTTTTTGCAACCTTTCCAGCCAGAACTTTAATTAGGCTGTCAGCCAGTAGTGTAGCTAATACCTTCTAAATAAAAGGGAATGTCTCAACTGACAGGCTTCAATGCAAATAAGTAGTATCAATGAACAACGGTGGAATATATCCCAAATTAAGGTCCTGGGAGAACAGGAGTAGACAGAGTGGAGTGTAAGCTATTAGCTTTGGTTTGTGAAATCTAAAACATTTGTTTCCTTGTGTGGCAGATTGTCCCCATTCCTGTGCAATCAGTCTCATTATAAAAAGGGGGTGAAAACATACTCAGTTCTAGGTATGCTTAATTCAAAAACATATTTCCCAGTTCTGCAATGGGTCACATCTATGTCTAACACAGTTAGGATTCTGAGAAGAAACAGATGTGATAGGCTGTTGTACCTATAGCACGATTTTGTTTGGGTCCAGCTGTAATCTACTGGAGAAAACACCCAGTTTATGAAAAATTTTGGTAAACTGTGAAAATTAAGTACAAGCCTTTTTTCCAGTTAGTTATAAGAAAAAAAATGTAACTCTCTTCTCCAAATTGTTAACTAATTTATCTTCTTTTCTTACTGTATCTGTCAGGTGGATTGATTTAATTACCATTACCAAACCACTAAAAATGTCTGTCTGCAGATCTACTCCCAAAGGTCTAATTTGGTCTGTACACACTTGACTGCATGTGAAGTCAGTAGTGCCATTTAGAGTAAATGCTGCCTCACATTTTCAGGAGATTTTAGTTGTACTTTAAAGCTTAGAAAAAACTACACTGGTTTTAGGTAGCAGGTGCAAAGAGGTCTGAGATGAGGGAAGCAGTATAACACAGACAAATGGAAGTGGAAGGTAAGTACAAAAGAGGGAGCACAAAGTCACGTACTTTTGGCACAGAGATAAGGGATGAAAAATTCTGCCTATAGCCTGACTCCCTGATGAGCCTACAAGTTACCAAAGCTATCTGCAGCTATGTGGGGATATGCCTCCTGGGAAGCTAGGTGCCAAAATTCTGTTTAAATTCTTTTGGAATTGAAGGAACAGCACAGATAGACAGCCGAATTCTGCCTGTATTCACAGAGGCGTGTGGTTTGATAGGGCTTGTACTGACTGACAATGTCAAGCACAGCAGGAATGGAGCACAGAACACAGCAGTTGCCATGACTTAGAGAACAAAATGAACGTAGCTCTTTAACATAGTAACCTAGTTATGAAAGAGCAAACTTTAGTTTAGCTCCCTCTGTAGGTATGTATTTAGCTAAAAGATTGCTATCCATCCATCACGTGTCCTACAGAAGTCCCTTAACCACCAAGTTTCAAGGTGGCATAGCTAGGGTTACTCATCCCGCTCCTGTGCAGATGGGCACTTTGCAGACAAGAATATTTTGTTTATGATATGGGGAAAAGAAACATGGAGAGAGTATGATGTTACACCCTAGTGGCTAAGGCACTCAGCTGAGAGACAGAAGCTCTTGTGTTCCTCATTTGCTCTTTTAAATCTGTATTTACACATCTCTTAATGTAGTGCTTTAACAGAATAATAATGAATAAATAGGTCATAACTCTCCTCATGCACTGCCAACTAAATCTGCTACTCTGAGCCATGCTGTAAAGCCAGTGGGATGCTTTTTAGATGCCACAGTTTCATTTGCATTCCAGAAGAAGGAATTGAACTTGCACGTCCTAACGGACTGACGTGTGTATGTGGCACTTGTCAGTTTTGTGGAAAGATATCTAAGCTAGCTTGTGAAACAGCAGGAGAACAGGGAAGTAGGGAGCCCAGGGAAAATGCTGTGCTGCTTTTTAAAACCTGAGCTACCATGTCAGTGGGTACTGCACTGTGTGAAAAGAGTGATTCATTTGGATTACAGCTTTGTCTTGGACTAAGAAAACCAAACTCTAAATTCCTTGATCTTCCAGCTACTGGCTGTTAAACACCTGGGCATGTAATGTCCAAAGACCCACATATTATGACCATCTGCTTGCAACCAGTTACTTTTTTAACCAAATGACACATAGCAAAGAACCATGATGTGGATGAAAAAGTCACATCATGCTGATAGCTCAGGATGGAAGAAACAATGGCTCTGTACAATGAATGATTGCTTTGGAATTATTTCCATTCTATTTTCTCAATAAAAAGGTTAAAAGAACGGTAACTTTTATACCATATATGTATACATACATGTATAATTGTTTTTAATTTCTTCACTCTGTCATAGACCTAGCTGCTATACAGTCCAAACTGTACATTTAAAAACATTTAGAAATACCAGTTTTGTCATAGATTTTCTTAAAAGTTTGCTTCTAGATTCACAAATGCAAAAGATTTAGCTTCCCAAACATTCCATTAGATTAGCTGATAGTGTTACTTTAATTTTACAGCCCAAAAATTGAAGCACAAAACCCCCTTCACAATTATAAAGAAAACAAAAATGTGATTAGCTTTGTGTCCTATATGTAGGAAAACTTTTATCTAATTTTTCCAAGTTCTTAGCATTCCCACAGTTAAAATATTATTGAATTAACACCGTTTGGGGAAATGGCACTTTTGACAACTTAGGTACCCAACTGAATAATGTTGTTTAAGTGATTCATTCAGCAAATCAATACAGGGTAAGTCTTGAAGCTAGGCTTGGAATCTGGCATTCAGCCTCTCTGGTATATAACATGATTCCTTACCTTTCTGAAATTCCCCACATAATTGACAAAATTCACTGAAACTTTTTCAGAAACTGTTTTTATCACAGAAATGTCTTTTATCCACAAGTTTTTTCTGAATTTTATGCACTAATTAGATAACAGAAGCATTCTCTGAGATAAAACATCATACAGTATGATGATGTCAATGCTTGGTTTTAATGAATTTAAACAGAAACTTTAATTTTGACATAAACCCATAAATTTTTACAATCTACTTACCACAGCAAGTGTATCTGATGACACATAAAAACTGCCAAAATTTATATAGCTGTTTTAGGCAAGTCTAGTATAATCAAAAGACTTTGCCTATCACATAACTTACCTTCTTTCACTGTGTTCTTTGTATGACCTATAACTACCAATACTCTTTTCTATACATAACCACTGAAAAATAAAGCCAAGTGATTTTTAATACAACTATAGATGCAAAAAAAACCCAAATGTGACATACAAACGTTTCATAATTAGGTGTAACACTCAGTTGATAAAGATTCTGAGCTTCAGAAGTAGAGGGGGAAAAACCCATGTAATTTATCACAATTATTATCTGCATTTTTGAAGAGCAATTCTCTTATTTCATCAGATAAATATAAGAAACCTGCACATTTATTTTGGACTGGTATTAATTTTTTCTCTCAGTCTTATGTCTTCACCAGCAAATGGAGAACATCAATATTATGTCCAAGTCTTCCAACGACAAAGAAAATATACATGCTATGTTGATTCCCCCAACAGTTTGCCCAACAGAGCAAGAATCCCTTTACCACAGAAATCAAGACAAGCAAAAACCTTTGCCTCACCATGGTTCACAGTCACTGTGTTACGCAGCATCGTAGAAAATGTGATTGTATAGCAATCTCCACAATGTGCAGAGCTTCCTATGCCAGTATTTGTGAGACCTTTGCTGTTTTCAGACTTCTCTGTGTGTGTGGTAGGGAGGAATAGTAAACACTACCCTTTATTGCAGATTTATGTCAAAGTTGAAGGGAGGAAACAACAGAGGATAAAAACATACTTTTGAGCATTGATTCCATCAATGGCCTGGATCATCCTCTCATTCAGTTCCTCCTCAAACCTTCTTTTCTGTGATTTTGTTCTGAAAAGAAAAATGTGGGAAGTTGCTTTGGAAAATCGTTACATTATTAATAAATGTTACTTTTAAACAATGGGATGATAGCTGGCGTAAACTTGTCAGGATAATAACAGTTCTTTAGCATTTATGCTGCAATAGCAGCTATAGGTTTCAGGCACACTTAGCCTCATAATAAGCTCTTAACAGAAACAGCATTAGCTACAGAGTCTGACACAAATGCAAAAATCTAGAATTTAGATATTAGGGAACACTTAAAAAATGCACAGAAGAAAATTTTTGATAAAAAAACAACAAACAAACCAAAAGAGTTCAAGAAATACTGGCTGAAAGAAAGTCTTCCACAGTGCCATGGATTCATGAAAAAGAATGTGAATATGCCCCAATTCATAGAACAGTCCTGTTTCTTGTAGTTATTTTTTAAAACCCTTGTACGATGTGCTAGTGCACTGAGGCATGCTAAGTATTCTTTACCAAAAGCCTGTTAGCGATTCTTTTCTTTGAAGTATTTTATTATTTGTCAGAAGAAAACTGGGCACCAAGTCTGAAATTAGTTTGAAACATATGTCATGCTTCTCTACTTAAAACACAACCACAAAACTTCTTTTCACTAGACGCAGCATGAACACAAAGGATCATCAGAACTGGTCTCTTTCCTAACATGTTACTGCAAACAGCATCAGTCCTTTCAGCAGTGCTGCTCTCCTTAAAAATGGACTATTTCAAATACTGCCAGATGTAGTCTCTACCTCTTGAAAACTTAAAACCAATGTTAACTTAATAACAGTGTTTTATAAGAGGTCAACAGTCAGATCTGAAATTTGCCTCTGCTCACCAAAATTTTCTTAAACTACAAATTGAACCCTGTCAAAGGTTACATGGATTTTCTTCAACATTCAGTTTTGGGGTTGTTTCCCCAAAACAGATAACCTATTGCAGGAGTCAAATTCATACAGAAATTGTATTAGTGTACTTAGAGTTACTTTAAGCTAATCAACTGATTTCATGCTTATTAAACTCTATAGAATTTGGGTAGGAAAGTGTTTGCAGCTTATTTTCCACTTATGAAACAATCAGCCTAGGAGAAATAACTAGACAGATGAGAAGACATTACCTTATCACACTTAATCCTCTTGGAAGATCCCTAACAATGTAACACTATCCCGTAACTAGACATGAACTAAGGCTGCCACAAACATAAGTCTACAGTCAGGTTTCAAACCCCATATTTTCATATTCTAATAAAATACTGATTTTCAAAGTGTTTACTATCATTTCAGGTCTCTCCTGTGGGAACGACTAGCTAGCTTACCTTAAATTCTAATTATGCCTCACTATGGACATTAGATTCCAGTAACAGCTTCTAGAAATGCCTTCCATAACATGGTATCAAGACACATCATAACATTTTCATCTTTTGAATCTATTTTGGAGTGGAATTTAGAAACACAAAAGCAGGAACATCTCAGAATCTTAAAAGAATTGCCTTATTTGTTAATATCACAGTCCAATGATCTTTCCTTTCACAGTAAGGCTGATACATGTCCTTCTGACATACTGTCCAAATATAAATGTTTAGTTTTAAAACCAGAGACTGTTTTCATTAATAGCATGCATATTAAGTCAAAATTCTGCATCTTCTGGAATTTAGCAAAATTTTATGTAATTGCATAGCTCGCCAGTAACCTGTGATTTGTTAAGGAAACACTTGCCAAGCAGAGAGATGGGGAAGGAACAGATAGAATGACTTATAAATATGAATGTATATGCATTGATATGGACTTTAGATGAATAAGTGATTTTTAAAAAGAAATTTACCTTTCTCTGCAACGCTGAAAATGATACTGCCCCATAGGAACATCCTAAAAAACAAAAGAAAATACCTATGAGCTATAGCAGACTTTGACAACATTAAGTTGCTTTAAAAATAGTGTTGAAAACAGGGTCAAGTAAGGAGAAAAGTTTTCAATACAAATAGTTTTAGCATTAGATTAGATTAAAACTGTCTAAAAGAAAAATTCAACCAAGAGTGATGATGAAGTGACCTGGAGACAAACTGATCTACCATTTTAAAGACTAAATAACTAATACAACAGTCTGAATCCACGAATATTTTGTTTTATTAGACATCACTGCTTCAAAGTCACCACTGTTTTAATGTAGGCCAAACTCCGGCCAGCTTCAGCAAAAAAACAATGTGAAGAGTTTTTGAAAAAACCAAACCTGAGTGGCCAAATACAAGCAAATGTCACTGTTTTTTAATTGATAAGCAACAGCAGCCATCACAATCACATTTATTTTGTGATTAGTAGTGATGGCTGGGTACTTCTTTTAATGAACCCATCACAATCCACATTCTGATGCGCTGTATTTATTGAACAAGATGGGTTAGGTGACTCAGTCCTATGTCCTCAGATGTAACAGGAACAAGACTGAATGCCAGTATTGAAAACTATTAGAATTTACCTTTACGTTTGCACTTTTTAGAAGTAGAAGATAATGCAATGTACAGGCTGTGGATGGACAGCCTCTTACTGACAGCAGTAAAATAGTGTTAGCAAAATTAAAAAGAAATCTTTTCTGTTCAGTGTAAGAGATGTAACATTGCACTGTAGTATTTGTGGAACCCAGGCCATCAGTCTTAGCTTACAAGTGGTTAGTGCACCTTCAAGAAGTAGACGTTAAAGTGAACATGGATTTGGTTCCCAGAGAGCTCTTCTAATAAAGTCCACTCCAGGTACCACAGGGGTATTTTAACTTCACAGCCTTTGCTCCAGGTTTGGCCTTATCCCCAGTGGAGAATGTAGCTAAAGCGCCAATCAATCTCAGGGAATGTGTCCATATCAAAAGTCTTCAGAGGGTTAAATTGTGTATTTTAGTGACCATGTTGGACTCCTTAAAATTCAGAGATGCACTTATAGCAAGACGTGGCTCCTTAGAGTCTAATCCAAAGCTCACATGCCAATGGAGAAGATCCCATCAACTTCATAGGGTTTATGCCCCGTACAAACACGTATCTTCTTCTATCAGAAAAAAACCCAATTATTTAGCAGTGAGCACCTTTTTCCTTTCAAATATTGCTAAATTGTATGAAATGACATAAGTAGGCCCCTACTGTTGTGCTAATCTTGCCGTTTTCAGTGGTCATGCTGTCCCTGTGGTGCAAGTGTGCAAATGGCTTTGCTGCTCCCCAAGATTCCAGGTACCGGGTCATGCGGACAGAAGCTCTCATTTTGGCTCCATCAAGAGTATGTCGAGGTCTAATGTGGTGCTGAGGACTTCGTTTCTCTCCCTGGTTGACAGAGAATAAAAGGTGATATCAGCCTCGGTGTTCATTACCTTTTGAAGCGGTAATGCATCATCTGGTACCCCGTATATCTGCATGCTTTGGAACTTAAAAATGGAGAGATGCTAAGAAACTGCAGTTCTTAATGATATTGCTGGGAAATATCAGAGACTTATTTCTGAAGAGCGAGAAAGATTTTCAATGCAAACATTATGTATTTGTAGGCAGCAGTAATAGCTCTGATCAATATGTTATGGTAGTGAATTATTCAATAAAGAGATTAGTGGTCCTGCTCAAAAATAACTATGACTGGCCACAAAATAAAAATACTACTAACCTTAGGATTGATTACAAAGTAAGTCTTAACATTATGCTCTTTCAGATATGGGTCCCTCACATCTCCATCCCCATCTTCCACTTTGTAAGCTCCATTCAAATGTGCCAAGGTGACTGAGGTGATGTGAACACGGCTGAAATTATATTTTAAAAGAATGACAGAATCACAAATACCAATCAAAAGCATAATTTGTACCTGACCAACCATCTTTCTAGCTTTTGGTTATACTTTTTATAGGCTGCTCACTTCTCATCTCATTTTTGGAAATTCTAATGGGCATAAATCTAAAGGTTTCCATCTACAAAAAAAATGCTTTTTAAATCACAGGAAATACTGAGTGCCTGGTTTGTTATTTTTAAGACAACACTAAGGATTAGTTCAGGTTTCTCCATGAAGGCTGATGGCTGAAGACACGGTACCTATGTATTGCTCCATGGTACAAAAAAACATGTGTCCGAAGGTTAACAGAGAAGCCTCTTACCCTGGGACTCCTCCAGCTTCCATGTGATTTGCCAGAGTAACATCATGTGACCACACATCGTACTGCCACTTCTGTAGCCCAATAACGCCACAAAGCACGTTCCCAGAGTGCACTCCCACACGCATATTAATATCGACCCCGGTTGCGTCTCGCACTTTCCTGTAGTTGAGAAGAAAATCTGTTAATGTACGTATTAGGGTCTTTTGTTTCTTTTAATTTACCAGTCAAATCAGCAGTAACAACGGTGAAAACATTTATTTCTTTTTAGCATTGCCTCCATTCTTTTCATCCTAGGATCATTTTTATATATTACCTTTACTATGATCTATATTTCCAACTATTTGCAATAAGTATTAATTCTCAAGTCCATGTCTGAAGTCCCTTCTTTTACACTCATTTGAAATTTTTTGGGAAGGCTGAACTAAGCAGTGGAAATGTTCAGTCTCATGGTAGAACCTAGGGACTATTTTTCTTCTACAGGCAGACTTTGGTATAGCTTTGGTATACCAGCAACAGTCCAACAAATGTATTTTGGACATTTGGAACTACTGTTATGCACCCTTCTATCTGAAGACACTAATACCTACAGTGGAGACCTTCTCACATCTGGCTTGTCAGGTTCCATCACCCTTGCATGCCTGCTTGCAAATGGTTCTGCTCTGAGACGAAGAATGAAAACACACAGCATCTCAGGATACTCTACATGCTGGTGGCTTATACACTTTTTGGGGATATGGGTTCAGTGCCATTCAGGCTGTGGAGAACATAGGCTCAGTAGTCTTCCACACGGTTGGTGAACACTGTACCCACTGGACTGTTACACTAGAAGTGAAAGACTACCCTCACTGTCCAGACCACATCTAAATCTTTGACCCCTCCAGTGACATTAAACAGATTTGAAGTATCTCTTCACCTCAAATCTAATCTCAAACAAGCCCTACACATAAGATAGGTATTAATCTTTTCAGAAGAGGCTCTTCTGCATCACAGATGGGTGACTGAAGTCAAACAACCACAACATTTTCAGACATATGTCATACGGGTACCTAGGAACATGTAAAGAGTTATAAAATTAATTCAGATGTCTACAGGCTTATACAGCTCTAAAAAATGGGAAGATTGTAACTTAACTAGATTTATGTATTTAAGTTCCAACTCATGTGGACCAAAACCTAACCAGTAATAAGGAACATATACATACATATATACATTTATCTTGGTATTTTCAGGGTGTTGATGGAAGGAACAATGATAGAATAAGAAACCCAAAAGGCTCCTGCATGTGTTCATGGTTCTAGCAACATATTAAGTCTCAATGATGAGAATAATCAGCTCTGCACCTTCTGAATTACAGAATTACTGGCCTGTTTCTCTCTCTTTTTTATTTTTTTCTAAAGGGAAAGGGTTTAATTTGATATGGTAAATCCTATGTGTGAGTAGTAGTTCTCAAGTATTCTTTTTATGGGAAATGAAAATAACAGGAGCATGACAAAGTTATTTTGTTAAAATGTGGTTTGAAGTTATTAAAAAGAAGAGACAAGAAGTTTTTTCATTCCCTCAGTCTCTATGAAGTGTTTATTGATACCCCTTTTCACATTGCCATTTTTCACTGCTCTCCTCTAGTTGACACACTTGAAAAGGAACTGCTTGTAAATGATCTTTGTAAGTAGTTGGCAAATGACAAAGACTTTGCTCTGCAGAAGGAATATGACACAAGCTTAACATTTTTGGGGAAAAAAAAAGGTGTTTTACAAAACTGGGCGAAATGGAAGAGGAACATTTGTCCTCTAGGAGTGCTTGTTGAAAGGCTGCCATGACATATTCTGGAGAGCAACCCATAAAGTATGCTTTATAAGAAACTCTGAGGAGTTGAAGAGGGGAACAAGTAGAATATGTTCCAGGACTGAATCTTCTCCTCTGTCTCACAAATTAAAGAAACCACAAAGGATTTTAAATTAGAAGTGTTACTCTGGACCAAATTAGAGTTTACTGCTTCTCTCCTGTGCTCCCTGAACGATTGCTATGATAATGCAGGCACTAAATGTGTCTAAGAATGTGGCCTATCACATCCTCACAGGGCACATGCCTTAACTGCACAAGTACAGCTGAAACTTCTCACTATTTTTTCATTTTCACAGTGTCTCCAGTTTCTGTTGCACACCAGAGCTGGTGTGCCCATCCTTGCTATGCAGTCAAAATACTCATCAAGATTGTATTTTTCCTATTGCAGCCTGAAATTTGAGTTTGTAAGGATTCTGTTTTTCACAGGCATGATTAGATTGCAGCAGCAACTTTTCACCACACAAGCTTCAGGTCATTAGGAAAACATCTACTCTCTTTATCTGAGATTTGCTCATCGGTAATTCTGGACGAATGTATCAAAGACACACCTAGTCCTGTCTTACACACTTTAAGACATTTGTTGAGCCTTGAGCACTTGCTTCCTTGCAAACTGCCAGCTTTAAAAGCAAAATTACTTTATTTTGTACCTAGCTTTCAAATTCATACAACCATCTCATCCAATGGTTTCTTTCACTTTCCTCTGAAATGGAACTCATTTCATACTACCAAATCAAAGACAGCCTTTGAGAAACTGTAGCTGAGATACATGTATGTTAGGAAGTCACTGGACAGACAACGGGGTGGAGTTTGGGCACATATATTCATACACAAACGTATTATGCCTTAACAGATAAGATCTAGCCTTAAAGCACACAGTTAAGGTGGCCAGCTCTCAATATCACAGGCAGCATTGCCATCTATGACTTGATAAGGTGAGCATCCCACTCCTGGGTATGCAGGCTGCAGACTGTAAGAAAAATTGGATTTGTTCCAACATAGAGAAGAGAAGCAAAGCAATTAATCAATGAGACTACTAACATGTTTAAATGGAAACAATCTGTACTGTAGTGAGACTGAATTACTCAAAATGGAGCTACACATCATTAGGAAACAAGACTGAATAAAGCTTTGTCATTTGGATCATTTGGAAATTTGGCAGAATTCTTCCTCTTTTCTTCCAAGAGAACTGAACTGAAACCATATTCAGGTGGTAAAATCTATACAGAACTGTTAATCTAAACAGCAGCTGATTTAGTAACACACATGGTCGAGTCAGTTTGTACCTCGATGACTGAATATAACAAAAACTCGTATCTGACAAAAAAGGTATTTTAGACAGAGTGAGTCAAACGTATATTGAGTGACACACTTCCAACGGCAAGAGTATTACTACTGCTAGGTTTGCAGGCTACAGAAGTATTTCAGGAGATGCTTCCACACAAAGATGCAGCAATCATGCAACAAAATACGATTAATAATCAGTAATTTTTATTCACCTGTAGGCTGCAACACTGGACATAATACTTTGAAAGACTTTGAAAACAGCTTCCAAGTCCTAAGCGATCTCTATGGGGATATTTATCATCTCGTAATCACAGAATCACAGAATAGTTGAGGTCATAAGGGACATCTGGATATTGGCTAGATCAACTTCTGCTCAAAACAGGGCCAGTTAGAGTGGGCTGCTTAGGGCTATACCAGATGGATTTTGAGTATCT